>OX457029.1:6492109-6614609 GCA_949752745.1 Protula sp. h YS-2021
CAGGAACCTTACGACTTTATATGTTGCAAAGCAAGACATATATTACACAGCGCTTAAGTTAATAAAATGTTACAACATTTATAAAGTCTTTATTATAAAGTTTAGTCAAATAAGTCTATTTTTCTGCATCTGTTTCACTCTGTTCACTGTCCATGCCACTTTCTTCGTCACTGCTACCATCCTCCTCCTCCTCCATATCTAGTAGCTCTTCAAAGAATGCGTTGTTTTTCCTTATAGCCGCCTTTAATGCCTTTGAATACTTATAATGTTTTTCATCAACAAAGTAATTAAAGTCCTCTAAAATCTTTTGATAATGTTTGCTTTGTTGTAGACGCTGGGTATAGGTGAACAGTCTCATAAACAGTTGTTTTAGTCCATGCTTATAAATGGGTCGAAGGTCATAACTTGCTATTTCACGCGCATCTTCAAGTCCTTGTTCTTCATATTCTGAAACCTTTTCTTGAAATATGTTATCATAGTCATCGTAGACGTCTTGAACCATATCATGCCAAACAGAGTCTATTTCTGACTCACTTTCAGAGTCTGTTTCTGACTCACTTTCAGAACTCCTGTCATCAGCATCCTCACCACACTGCTCCATATGTTTGAGCAAAGCTTCTTCGCTGTTGTACAATGCACCACATTCTGCACAAGCATGTGCATTCTTTTCAGCTATGTTGACGCTTTGACTTTCCATAGAAGACTCATCTAAAGTTTCCGTGAAAGGTAGTTTTACAGGGTTTTCCATATCCGATTCTTCATCCACTTCTGAAGCGTGAGCAACCTTTAAGTGTCTTTTAAGACTTTGCGGCCAATTGTAAGATTTCGAACAAATGTTGCATTTATACATCCTTTCGGTTCAACCTACACTATTCAAATGATGAGAAAGTCTTTAAACATAGCTTTATGTACAACTTGTTCAACATGTTCAACAACATGTTGAACAACAACATGTTGAACAAGTTGAACATGTTGAACATGTTGAACAAGTTGAACATGTTGAACATGTTGAACATGTTGAACATGTTGAACATGTTGAACAAGTTGAACATGTTGAACATGTTGAACATGTTGAACAAGTTGAACATGTTGAACATGTTGAACAAGTTGAACATGTTGAACATGTTGAACATGTTGAACAAGTTGAACATGTTGAACATGTTGAACCTGTTGAACATGTTGAACAATTTGTTGAACAATACCACGACGTAATATCTTTCAAAAATTATTCGAACACGTGTTTTGAATGGGCTTGCCATTCGAACACGTCTTTAAAATGGGCTTGCCATTCGAACACGTCTTTAAAATGGGCTTGCCATTCGAACACGTCTTTTGAATGGGCGCAGTTTTCCTACATAACTATCCACATTTTTACTTTTCATTTTCCAACAATCAACCGATCAACCAAGTGGTAGAATCGTCTGAAACGTGTAAAAAACTAAATTTGTTAAAGTTGGTTTAGAACCCTGATTTTTACCTTACTACACCATGGTAAAATGTTCAAACTTATTTTATACATCATATGTTGTCAAAAAACAAAATTTGTTAAAATTGGTCTAGAACCACCATTTTTACCCTACTACACCATGGTTAAATGTTCAAACTTATTTTATACATCATATTTTGTCAAAAAACAAAATTTGTTAAAATTGGTCTAGAACCACCATTTTTCCACTACTATGACTTTAGAATATTCAAATAAGTAGCGTGCTAAAATGTTCAAACTTATGTTATATATCATATGGTGTTAAAAACTAAATTTGCTAAAGTTGGTCTAGAACCACCATTTTTCTACTACTATGACTTTAGAACATTCAAATAAGTAGAATGCTAAAATGTTCAAACTTATTTTATATATTATATGTTATCAAAAAACTACATTTGTTAAATGTGTTTTAGAAGTGTCATTTTCCAACTACTATAACTTAAAACATAACATTGGACTTAACGTAGGGAAAATCCCACGCTCTGGAACGAGTGCACTCTGATTTTTATTGATCGTTCCCACGGTCTAGGCCTTTGATGTTTTCAAATTTATCGATCGTTCCCACGGTCTGAACGAGTGCACTCTGAAATTATCGATCGGTTTTCCCTCACACTCTGTACGAGTGCACTCTGAAATTATCGATCGGTTTTCCCCCACACTCTGTACGAGCGCACTCTGAAATTATCGATCGGTTTTCCACCACACTCTGTACGAGTGCACTCTAAAATTTCTCAGTCGGTTTCCCCACACTCTGTACACATGTACTTATTCCTATGCTGTGTGGTTAGAACCATTGAAATATGACTAATTAAATATTATCATAATAATAGTGAAAATAGACATAGAAATATAGCCATTATGTTAAAAAAAAAAAAAAAAAAAAAAAACAGTCACAGTCACATAATGTCACAGAGTCACATGATGTCACAGTCACATGTTGTCACATAATGTCACAGAGTCATAAAAGTGAACAAAAAACCAAAAAAAAGTTTGCCCCGATGTGGTATCGATCCCGGGACTCTCAGGTTGCTAGCCGTTTGCTCTGCCAAGTGAGCTATCGCGGCTTGACTATTAAACGATCTGATAATGACATACATACTTGAAACTAATTATGTTCACATAGCAATTACATAGTCATATAGCTATATGACTATGTCCGATACATGCCATGTCTTGGTCCGGGGGGGGGGGGTCCGATACATGTCATGTCTTGGTCCTGGGGGGGGGGGTCCGATTCATGTCATGTCTTGGTCCTGGGGGGGGTCAATTCATGTCATGTCCTGGTCCTGGGGGGGGGGGTCCGATTCATGTCATGTCTTGATCCTGGGGGGGGGGGTCTTCTAAGATTGAGGACCCATGATATGAAAGTGATGCCCGAGGGCGGGTTCGATCCACCGACCTTCAGATCATGGGTCCGCTTACGGGTCCTCTGCTCTACCAACTGAGCCATTCAGGCCAGAAGGTTAATCAGCAGGAAAATTTTCCTCATATACATGATTGACAGGTCGTGTGACACATGATTGACAGGTCATGTGACACATGATTGACAGGTCACGTGACGAATGACGTCATGATGACGTCATTGACACGGGCGCGCGCTTTAATATCTGTTCCAGAACATCCTATGACGTCATTATGACTCACTGTGCTTGAACTCTCATGAGAGTTCTAGCACACCTTGTTACGTCATGATGACGTCACTTCCTGTGCCAGAACTCTCGTTTCTCAACTACTGTTAAGTTTTCTTTTTCTGTGTTTCTCAATTGGCAGGTGTTGCAAAAGGCCAAGAGTACTTTGACGAGAGACCTGTCTTGTGTGAGCTCGTCGGATCCGTCTGTCTGACGGCGTGTTTCGTCTCGTTCTTTAGTCTCTTTGCAATCAGTCTGAACAGGTATCGTCTGTACTATATGTGAGCGAAACTCCCAAAATTAGGACATACTGCAAACAGGACGGGCTACTGGGGGATCTCTTAAGGACCAAGTCAGCAAGAAATTGTGTCCTATTTATAAGATGCTTGGGTTTTATATGGGATATACGTGGGAACGTGGGGCACGGGTATTCTCCTATTAACTTGATAGCACGACTTCTTAAAACGACCCTAAATATCACTGCATTTTTTAAACAAACGCAGAACCCAGTTTTGAAAATACGCCTCCCTTTTTGTTGGAAACCAGGAGTTCTGAATGAAAATCACCCCCTCTCCCCCACCCTTTTAACGAAATTGGCACTCCGCAGGGGGAGGAGGGGCGGGGGGGAGGGCCAGGGGGTGTGGAACCGCACTCCGTGCTTAAGGCGAATTCTATATGTGTTTGTACGAGTAAATAATTAAATAATTTGCCGAGAAGGGGTAAATATTGAATTTGAAATGCGGAGTTTGGGGGGATTGAATTTTACAACAGTGTCTGCGTTTAGTTCAAAAGATGTTTTTTTTTTTTGTTTTTTTTGTTTTTTTTTTTGTTTTGTTTTGTTCTGCAAAATTTAGCACGAAATGTTTAGGAGCCATTTTAAAGGTAAATGACACCATGCAGTGATAACTAACCTATAGGTTTTTGCCCACCGCCTCACCCCCAAATGAAAAGGCTAAATGCAGCAAGTTCGGTTGTGTGCAGTAATCTTCGGAGTTTAATAAAATAACACAATACACACATTGTGGTTAAATTCTATAGTTTTAACTAAAAAAAAGTGCCTTTTCACACGAGTTTCAGCATGAAATGATGTAATGTGTGGAATTAGGGATTTTTGAAACATTTAAATTTGAAATATAATTTCCAAGTTTTGGCATCTGACTGTTGCTCACTTCCCCGCCCCCCACCCCTCCTCCCCCCGCCCCTCCCCCATCCCCAGCTGTCCAAGATCTTCAGACTTTCCAGTAGCAAAAGAGCTGAATTTTTTCGTTATTTTTTTTTCTTTTCCAGGTTCATTTTCGTTTTCTGGTATCCGAACTACAGGAAATTATACACGAGACGAAAGTAAGTTTTAATCCGTTTTAATATTTTGTAAATCACCGGAGACTCGGGCCCAGTGTTGTAAAAAATTGTTTTGGCTGCAAGATTACAGAAGGGACCGAGTTGTCATCAAAGACAGGTTTTTCTTGTACCGGTTAAACAATATATGATAGAAATTGTCACAAAGTTCCGTATATCTGTATAATGGTTGATGTTTGTTGGACATGATGGTTGATGGTTGTTGGACATGATGGTTGATTGTTGATCGTTTTTGGACATGGTGGTTGATGGTTGTTGGACATGATGGCCGGACATTATGGTTGATGGTTGTTGGACATGATATTTGGACATGATGGTTGATGGTTGTTGGACATGATAGTTGGACGTGATGGTTGATGGTTGTTGGACATGATGATTGGACATGATTGTTGATGGTTGTTGGACATGATACTTGGACATGATGGTTGATGGTTGTTGGACATGATGTCCCTTTAGATTGTTCCAAGGCATAGCTAGAGCGAAATTCTGCTAGTGTGTGGAATGACCCACAAAATATAACTGATGCATCCCCCATCCCCCTCATCCCCCCCCCCCCACACACGCACACACGAAATGTAAATGTGTCTTGCTTTACAACTAATATGATTGTCGAGAAAATGAAGACTGTAAACGTTTCAGAGGTTGGGTGACCTATGACCGTGAAAGCTGGGCTCACGACCCAGATCACACAGTCACCCCTTATGACACGTCATTTCGGAAATTTGTTTGAAAATGAGATCAAATTCGACTCGTCTCTACAATTTGTGGCATACAAAGGTCACGTGGTTTATGACCATGAACCTCAAACTTACAACCCAAATCATTACGATACCGCTGACGTCACACCGCCTATCCTACGGAATCCAAAAATGAGATCAAAATCGAACTATCTCAAGTCGGTTTTTTGGACAAAGGGAATAAACTGTAATAAAGTCGATTAGAAAAACACCTGCTTGGAAACGAAGCTAGGAATAAAGCCAGGGGATAGATTAGGATGGGGGGGGGGGGGGGCTGGGAAGGGGGGGCACTCACACACCAAATGGTTACCCTGCGCGTCAATGACATTTTTTTACTTGGTAGCGGGGGGGGGGGGGGGGGTCGAGGTGAGTAGGGAACGCCTGCTTGAAAACGAAGCTAAGAACAAAGAGAAATGATTCGTAAGATTTTGGCACACGAAACCGCTTAACTACCAGGTAATATTAGCTTCTCAAAATTAGCAAAATTTCTTCCGTAAATACTACATAGCTTATAAAAATTTTCTAATTTATCCCGAACTCTTTTTAACTTCATATGTTACATATTTATGATTGGTGAATGGTTTCGTGTAATTTCTCCAAAAGGAGCATATTGAATTATTATTATTATTATTATTATTATTATTATTATTATTATTATTATTATTATTATTATTATTATTATTATTATTATTATTATTATTATTATTATTATTATTATTGATCACTAAGCAAATGTTAGCCTTTAGCTCAATATTTTTGTAACTGGTCAATAATATCTTCATGTTGGCTCACAATGTGTCAATAATTGTCTTGCTACACAGCGCTATCTGTCGGGAATGGCTGAAAAATTATCAGCCAATCACATTAAAGCATTTTCCAAAGTCGTGTAATAATTGAACAAATGCAATTCAATTTTGCAAGCATCGATCTGACGCAGGATATGTAATTCTCTGTTACAATCCAGCGTATTGATCATGGTGGCAATCATCTGGATACTGGGGTTTGCCTTGGATCTACCACACTTCGTGGGACTTGGCGGTCACTACTTTGACAAGAAGAATCACCAGTGTTTATGGAACAGGGAGGCTTCCGTAGTGTATACCGTAGTAAATGCCAGCATTATTCTCGGATCCTTATTCTTCATGGTTACAATCTACAGCGTGATTTTCTTCAAAATCAGGTTGGTTCTTTTATCAGCATTATCACTCTGTTACATCTGTAGATAAGGTTATTTTTAACCAAATAAAGAAACCTCACCATCTTCTTTCATCCGATCCCCACCCAAAAGACAGGGTGGATGTTATCCATACATAATTCCCCAGTCTCTGCGTATCTATACATAAAAAGAAATGCAACAACCAAAGGCCCAGCTCTCTTTTTTTAAGGATTGACGTTATCATTCGGTTTTCTTTATCTATGATGTCATTTTAAACAAGTGATTATAACAATAAACATTTGATTTGTCGCCCTTTTATTAAAATTAAAAATCATTTGGGAGAACGTTATTTCAACGATGACAAGAATTTGCAATATAACTGGTTATTTTCAAAGCAATAATTTATCAATGTTTACCAGGACGCAATAGTCCGTTGTGATAAAAAGATATCATTGACCAGATAAGGAAATGTTGATCTAAAGTTCCTTAATGATCAATAATGTCCAGTTTTTCTCAGTTCTTATTAAAATTAGATCAATTCAAATATACTTTTATAATTCACTATTTTCATTTGCAAATAACTTTAAGAAACACTGAGCTACGTAATCCCCATAATTGGCAAGCACTTGTTATTTTATTATTACTTATGTTTTATTCCCCCATGCGTACATTGCCTCACTAATCTTTAAATGCCATATTTTAGTTATACGCCTAGCGGGCTGTACATAGAAATGATAGAAAAAAAGACAGGGACAGTATGTTCGAACACGTATTGCACCCGCCCCGTTTTAAGCATATTTTCCAGATCTCAGTTGCTTATCTGTATTCTCTTTGAAGAAAGAAGCGTCAGCCACCGACAAAACGAGTTGCAAGTTTTCGCATCTATTAACCGGTTCATAAATACAAGTCCTAAAACGTACTAACAATAACACGGCCAATGAAAATCCACCACCAGTGACATAACGTAACCGTATCGCCCCAACTAAGCACAAGGAAGGAATAAATAGTTTGCTATAAACTAAGTAAAGTCAACAAAAAAAAAAAAAAATCCCTGACGTGATGCATATAATAAAAGTAATACTTCATACTATATGTGCAGATTGTTTGTTTGCCTGAAGCAGGAGGGCTCATTCAGACCTCCCTTCGGAGTCCGTCCATATGGCCATTCGGCTTCAGGCCAAAAAAAAAACATTATTATGGAATGCCGTTTTCACATTTATTAGTGAATTATTGATATCAAGAATTAATTTTTGATCTCAAAAATTGATTTTTTGATATCAAGAATTAATTTTTGATCTCAATAAATCCATATTTTGATATCAAGAATTCATTTTTGCTATCTGTAATTGTATTCTTGATATCTCTAAATGTATTCTTGATCTCAAAAAATAATTTTTGATATCAATAAATATTTAGAGATATCAAGAAATATTTATTGATATCAAAAATTATTTAATGATATCTAAAATTGATTTGTTGAGATCAAAAATTCAATTCTTGATAGCAAAAATGAAATATTTGAGAGCAAAATATTAATTTTGAGCTCACTAATTGATTTTCTATATATTGATATCAAGAATTTATTTCAGATATCATTATTTCAGAGTGATACATTTTTAATTTGTATTTTGAAATCTGCAAACGATTTTTTGATCTCAAAAACTGATTCTTGATATCAAAACATCAGTCTATTTTTTTAAATAAAAAATTCAGAAACGCACATCTGTAACTAAGTGATGGTTGTCCTTGTATACAGAATCTTTATTTTAATTTTTTACTGTACAAAAAAGAAGCAATTCTTGAGATCAAAAATTATGTTGTTATTATTGATCTCAATAATTCAAATTTTCATCTCCAAAATTTAATTGACGATTCGCTATATTTTATGTGAATGTGTGTCTCCCGTAAGATTTTTTAGGTTTGTAAAATTGATTTTTTTATCTCAAAAATAAATATTTGCCATCTAAAATTCAATTGTTGATAGCAAAATATAAATTAATGAGATCTAAATTGATTTATTGATATCTCTAAATATATTTTGATATCAAAAATAAGCATTAAATGTTAAAATGGCATTCCATACATTATGCACATATAGAATAAAGTATTACTGTTATGCTGTCGCGATAATTCTAATGTGTTAATTGCTATTTTTACAGTCTTATAGCTTTGCTGACTTAGCCGTATCAAACACTTTTCAAATGTTAATGTGTATGATATATATAAGAAATGTCAGTTAAGGTGTTAAGTGCCTTTGTTACCATTCGGATATAAAGTTGCGTGTGAAGAGTTTCACAGGTAGGGAGCGGAGATCTGAAATCAGAACCGAAGGTAGTATGGAACACACATTAAACGGAAATGCAGATATCTCACCTACAATTGATATTTCCTTCATACTTTCACAGTTTAATGCTTTGAGGGTATACATTCAAACATTGAAAAGAAAAAGGGGGATCACCGATGTTATAAGAGAAATAAAGGCACTGAAAGGTGAAACCATTGGGAAAACCAACAAATTTCAATCAAAAATGCAAAATTCACACGTAATCACAATTGACAATTGTCTCACTGTTTTCCACGAACACGTCATACGAAATGTTTTAAGCAAATAAAAAATATATGCCACTGTATCAATAAGAGATTTATACAATCTTTCTGACAAAACCCCATTGACTCAGTAGATAAATGGTGAAACCAGTGTCATGTGATTTTAATGGACAATAGATCAACCCAGGCCCTTCTAGGAACAAAATATCGATACAGACTATTTCTGGACACGACCCTATTGGTCTTTGAAAAGAATTTTTCGATATAGACGGATTTAGTAGTTATTTATATTGTGTAAACATGGATTTAAACTCAGCGATATTAAATGTAATGCGCAGAGATACCCGCATTTCCGTTTAATTCTGCCTACGACCAACTAAAATTACTTTGGACGTAAACACACGCTATAAGCAATATCGAGAAGACAGTTACGGCAATGCACGTATGAATTATTATTAATAAACTTTCTATCTTTTTTTCCCGTGAAATCAGGACAGCGAACAAAACTTAACAAATTTAATTAGAATTGTTATTAACATCTTTGTAAAAAATGTGACTGAAAACAGCCAATAAAACCGGAAGTAAACAACCTCGGGTCTTCCTTTAGCCACCGAGCTCGTTTTGAAAGTTTATATTTGTTCTAATACAACATACAAAAATGAACAAGAAATGTTAAGAGCATTGAAAAAGAGATAGTTAGAGAAAGAGAAAGAAACTGGTAAAAAATGTAAAGTATGAAGAACTATAATTTCTTTCCCTATAAAAAAGAAAAATTTTTAGATAAAGACCAATCAGGTTTCAGTGTCAAAACAACTTCCTTATTCTGTTGACAGGGAGGTTTTGATGACTGTGGATGTTTCAAATGAAGTGCCTCTGCAAAGAATGGAAGATCCCAAAGTACTTACAGTAAGTAAATATTCTCAATACTTTACCCAAAAATCAAAAGTCGTTTAGAATGGAAGATCTCAAAGTAACTGCAGAGTACATAGTAAACATCTATTCTCAATACTTAACCCAAACATCAAAAGTCATTTGGCAAAAATTTACTCAAGGAATTTTCCATAGGTTCTTAAGAAGTTTTATTCAAAGACATAAAGCAAATGCCTTCAGATGAGCAACTTTTACTAAAGAAGCGTCACACAATAGAACGAATATTTTATATGTTCCAATATGGTACAGCAACAATACATTAAAGTAACCATCAAATGCATCTCACTAGATTTGCACTTAATAAGTAATTTTGTTCTCATTTTAGGATGTTTTGTTATGCCTCAAGGGCATAAGCCAAAAGTCAAAAATAAAACTAGACCGATTTCGCCACCGAGTGACGAAATAAACGCTTGTAAACACTCTAAGCTTCATGTTTCTGACTCCAGCGTGACCTTGATATCAAGGTCACAGAAAGTTATACCTTAGGAACGTTGAAGAGGGTGTGGTGGTCGAAAATGAGGTCAAGACTGCTTTATCTCTTACCGTTTTCTAGATAAAGTGCAAACTTCCAGTCTGGCTTCGAAAGTTACCTTGAGATCAAGGTCACCGAAAGGTATATCTTATGTACCGTTGAAGAGAGGGTGGAAGTCGAAATGAGGTCGAAATGGCTCTTCTCTTACCGTTTTTGATATCAAGGACAACTTCCAGTTTTTGACTCGAAGGTGACCTTAAGGTCAATGTCACCAGAAGTTATACCTTACGTAACGTCTTAGAGGAGATGGAGGCCGAAAAAGGGGTCAAAATTGCTCTCTTATAGTTTTTGAGATAAAGTGCAACTTCAGGCTGTTGACTCGAAAGTGAACTTGAGGTCAAGGTCACCGAAATTTGTACCTAACCTAACGATGATCCAACTTCTAATCAGCGTTGTGTGAAATTTGTTTGGTATATATCTATACAATGTCGAGTCAACATTTCACCGAAGATGTTGATTAGAAGTGTTATAAAATGGGCTTTTGGTTGTGACCTGAAGGAACGTCTTATCTAACAGCTAATAAGCGTTCTGTGATAGATGTTGATTAGACGTTGATCTATGAGCGTGACCAGTCACAACCAAATCACTATCAGATTTAATGTTGTTTGGTTGTGTGGTTATCGCAACGTCAGATCGGCGTTATATCGACGACGGAATGTCAACATGAATACGGCGTGCCAAATTTCTGTGTTATCTAGAGTTTTTATGCAATTGGTAGTTTGACATTTTTGATAAAAATCTTTGTGGAATTTTGAAATTTTTGGTCTTCTGTATCGAATTTTTTGTGGTCCCAAGTGTAATCTTCTCTACTCTGTGGAGAAAACGTGTCTAGTCTCAACCTGCTTTGTATTACTCTTATGTGTAACATCCCATTGACAGGTGTCAATGAGAAGCAGAGAAGAATCGTAAATATTGTTGTTTTCGTTTTCAAAGAGACCTGATGCAGTAAAACATACATTCGGACAAACCTGTTAATGTTTACAACTCCATAATTAAGACAAATATTTCAATTTCTTTTAAATTCTTCTCCCCATTCCAAACATCGGACATTAGTTTTAGCGCTCAGTTGTAGGTTTTACTGTCCGACTAACCCGTGTAATTCGGTCAATGTAAATTTGAGATCCTTGAGTACTGTTTACTTGTCTTTCAGGTAACATCAATAAGAAGAATGACCTCAGCCATATCTGTATATGGCTGTTTGTGTTTATGAACTGTATAATTTCGTAACACTTGTCAAATTCCAAGCTAGTTATATATTTGTGAGTCTCTGGTATTGTTCATTCAAATTGTGAGACAAAATAATTGGGTGCTATTAATTGAATTTGAACATTCAGAAAAATTTTAAATATCATGTTTAAATCTTGATGGAGGACCTGTTAGTGAATTATGTAGTTTGGAGACCCACTTCTTTATGTTCTGAATACCAGTTATCTGCCATCACTTAATTTCTTCACTTTTATGCTTGGGTTGTTGGGGGTGTTTTTCTGTGTGAAATGCAAAATAAAATATTTTCCGTATTTTTTCATACATTCTATTGAACATTACATTTTTCAATTAAACTTAAAACTATTCTGTGATAACTGATAAACGTACAGAATGTTCAGAAACTGAGTGTCGCATCTCTGTGCAAAACTGAATGCCAAAACACTGAGTGGAAGTCGGAGGGAGCAGATTGCCTACATTACCAACAATACTTTATTCAATAAACAAATCAAGAAAATATTGTATTATTTGAGTAATTCGGACACCTTGTTAGTCCAAATTTTGTTTAGTTCGAATACTGTCCGAATTAACTAAGTTTACTGTATAAGACAGCTTATATCTAATCATTAAAAACCAATCCCGCCAGTGATAAAGAGTCTATCTTTATCAAGTTCTATTACTTGTGATGAAAGTATTTCTCACACAGTACATTTCATTTGAAACGTCAAACTAACAGGGCTTCGGTTCAATCTTTTAATCTGACCAAAAGTTAGTAAAAATAAATGCTTTTGCTTTATTTATATTTATTTAATAGATCCCTCTAAAACCTGCCTAAATAGAAACTTGTATAATGTGAAGAACTTTCTAATTTGGACAAACTATTTCAGCGCCTTTTAATTTCCCAATTCTTGTCTGTATGAACCTGGATAATCCGACACCTCCCTATTCTGGATTCCGGACACAATAATTCAGGTTTTGGTTTGGCTGCGTTAATATCTATGAGTATTGTTTGAGTGTCTCGCATATCATGTCATTAAGATTTAGCGCATTAATTAATTTTGTAACGCCTGTCAAGTCCTAGGTGCATAATATATATGTGTAATGTCATGATATTGTTGAATATAATCGTCAGACAAATTAACCACATGATAAATCAAAATTGAAAATGAGATAACAGTTTGAATCTTGCTGAGGGACCTGTAAGGAAATTATGTGAAATAGAAAATCTCCCACTTACGGTTTGATTAAAAATTAACTGCCCACCCGTAACTTATTTACTTAAAAGTGCAGAGTATTTTGGTTCGATTATTTTTTCTACTTAATTTTTGTGGTGGGGGTGATGTTTCAGAAATGAAATTGATATACGAATTCGAAGATAACTCTCAGTTTGCAATTTATGCTGAGCAGTTTTCAATCGATGTAACTGACTATTCATTTCAGATAAAATTTAAAAATGCATTCTGTGATGGAATAAAATGATAACATAATAGAACATTAGAAAATTGAGGAGTCGGGGTCCAAATTGAGTTTTAGAACAGCCGGAGGACATTACGGGGAACAGTGTCAACAATGGCTCACTTGCTAAACAAGGCAAGCTATTATCTCACACCCACAGTAATCCGGATACCTCGCTAATTCCGAAAAATTTCATCAGGCTTATTGCTGTCCGGATTAGTAAGATTTTACTGTATATTTATAGAACGAAACGTC
Source organism: Protula sp. h YS-2021 (assembly GCA_949752745.1). NCBI lineage: Eukaryota > Metazoa > Annelida > Polychaeta > Sabellida > Serpulidae > Protula > Protula sp. h YS-2021. The sequence goes on from OX457029.1 coordinate 6,505,395, forward strand.
TCGAAGCACCTCAGCAGCAGAGAAGGCAGCAACTCCTCCTCGTATCTTGAAGACGTGCCAGACACTTGTTATTGTCGTCGCGGCCTACTCTGTCTGCTGGATGCCCTATTCTGTGGTGAGCACCGTTTTTGTGTCTAATAACCATGAAACTTAGGAACTTCAGGACCAGTAGAGCCTTTGCATTAAGATCAAGATCGCTTCCACGAAACCGGGTTTTAAAATACGGTGTTGCTTAGAGCAGAGGAATACTACTTCCACTACAAATACTACTTCTAGTATAACTAGTTGTACTAATACTGCTAGTCTACTACTACTTCTACTACTGTTATTACTACTTATAGAAAAAATAATATAATATAAATAACAGTAGTAGTGTTAGTGGCAGCAGAGGGGAACTACTGCTATTTATACCATTATCATTATTACACCATTATTATGTTACTATTATCATCATAATTGTTGATAAGGTTACAACTCATGTCTGATGAGCGGTTAAATGATTCTCATCACCCTCTACAGTTATGAATTCAGCGAATGGCGCATGCTTTTCTCTAGCGTGGGGGGGGGGGCATTTGCTTCGGTTTGGAGACATTCACAAGCTCCGAATAACTTTTTTGCGATGATGAAGAGCTCAGAACACTCAATACCGAAGAGATTTCTCCTCCATGGCAACGCATGGCTTTAAAGCAATGTTATTATAGGGATAGATTATGGGACTTGGTGATTAGCTTTTGACTAGGGCTTGTGAAATAGCAGGATGAATCGAAAATCAAAATGGCCACCTCCAGCAATGTTCGTCTGTAATTTCTTGTTAACTTGATAACAAAAGAGATACTTGACCGATTATAATCAAATTATAAATAGTCGGCTTAGAAATTAAAACGACATACTGTGATTTGATTTTTGGATGGATCGGAAAAATAAAAATAGCCGACAGCCGAAATCATGTTTTTTTCAAACGATTTCCTGAAACTGATCAGCCAATTTATGGATCGCCGCCTATACTTAGCCGTAGGCCTGTTCTTGGAGGCCGAAAACCTGGTTCTTTTTGTCACGGCTTGTCTATTTTTGTGCCTTTTTTAGTTACTCATGAAGTATTTTGTATCCTGTCAGGTTATCCTGGTGGAGTTGGTATACGACCTACCTTCCTGGATTCATCTATGGGCAACGTTGTTGGCCCACACTCATTCAAGCGTCAACTCCATTATTTATGCGGCTACCAGCAAACGTTACGGGGAAGCGTACTTAAATTTTCTATGCTGCGATCGTCTGATTAACTGGATCAGTATCGACACTTTGGTAAGCACTAATATCTCCATATAATTTAGATATTGAAAATTCAACTACATGTATTCAAAATTTAGAATTTTATTGAAGACATCTGAATTCAAGTGAAGATATGTAGAATTTAATTAGAGATATATCAAAAAGATTTTCGATACATAAAAGTTTCTGCTTTATAGTATCTAAAATGTATTTAGATGTCTCTAAGTCGCTTCAAATTCCTCCAGTTCAGTTTTAAATATATGTTATTGAGTTTGAAATATCTCCAATAAATGTTAGATACCTAAACTTCCGCAACTAATGTGTATTTGAAACAAGGCAGTAAAGAAATAGCAAGACAAGTTGTTTGTATGGCATCATTGATTCTGAAACAAAATTTGCTTCTTAATATAAGACATTAAACATAATGCAAATATTACAACGTTGTATCTGAAACAGAAGTTACACATTATTAGCGTTTAATTACTATCTAAAATTGTATTGATATTTTAATATAAATTTTTGATATTAAAATATTTTACATATCTTAAATTCATTTTGGATATCAAAATTTATCTTCAGAAAGGTATGAAAACAGTAAGGCTTTAACACTTCTGTGTTTATTTACTGTAACAGCTTTCCATAGGATCGCTTACCGCGCACACTAGACACAATTTTTATACCCCAGTCTGAAGGTTTTGCTGTTTGAATAACCTGTGAAATTCGGACAAAGTAGTAGCGATCGTTGTATCTCCTAGATTATATCAATAATGTTAACGAACTGATTAATTCCGTAACGCTTGTCAAGTCGCATGTGTGGAGCCCTTGATTGGATAACATCTTACCTTCATGATCGCAGTGCACGTGTTAAGGTCGAAAGTGCATTTTCGGACTCTATTACCTTGGATTGCGCCCTAACTCAAGGTTCCAAAATTGGACCACGAGGATATTCTCAGTATATGAAGCCATTGGGTTCTCTAATAAAATCGCAACCGTCTCATTTTTATGCGGATGATTCTGGTCTAGAAAATGCCTTCAATCCACGCTCAGTCTCAGAACAGGGCACTGCACTTGCTCAAGTTTATGACCCCATCAAAACTATTGGGTCGTGGATGACCGCTAATAGACTCAAATTGAACAAGGACAAAACTGAATTTTTGGTTATAACAGGTGCACGCAACGAGAAATTTATCAGTACCCATAGCCTACACCTAGACAATGACGTAGTTAAACGTTCCCACGTTGCTCGAGTCTTGAGAGTGCTCGCTGACTCGCATTTAACAATGGAAGCACATATAAACTCGGTTGTTCGAAAGTGCAACTATTACCTACGGTGGATACGAGATGTTCGTTCGCGTTTAAACGACGATGCTGCAAAGACACTCGTCCATGCATTGGTGATCAGTCGCATCGATTACTGCAACAGTGTTTTAATCAACCTCCCCAAAACGGAGATCAAACGGCTTCAGCGCATCCTTAATCACTCTGCACGCATTGTGAGACCATCTAGTGAAGAAGGTGTTAAGGATAAACTCATGGCTCTCCATTGGTTACCAGTTGAGCAGCGTATTTCGTTAAAAGTTGCCCTTTTGACTCATAAAATCCTCAACAATTCAGCACCCAAATATATTACAGAGCTCCTTTTACCTTATACTCCATCGCGAAGCCTGAGGTCGTCTGATCAGTATTTTCTCCAAGAGCGTCAATCTAATCAGCGCTACGGGAAAAGAGCGTTCCAAAATGCAGCCCCCAAATTATGGAACACTACCATTTAGAATAAGACAAGATCGCGATATTTTAGCTTTCAGAATTTTTTTTTATTTTTAATTTCTTATTAGAATACCCATATTATTGGCATGTAGGGTTATACCATTGTAAGCGCGATATAGATGTGTTAATAATAATAATATGTGTACGTGTCTGATATTATCAGAGAAATCAACTGAATAATGTTTTTAACCGAAATTATAAATGAAGACAAAATTGGACACTTAATATTAATAAACCATTTGTACACAGCTATATCATTGTCCTCATAAAGTGCACAAAATTGCTTTTTCATTTCCATTGATGACTTTTGTTTATTCTTCAACCACATTGAAATTGTGTTATGAGCAAACCCAAGACCAGAAGATACTTTAGGGAAGAAACGAATTACTATTGGAATAAATCGACGGTACAATTTTTCGCCATAGACGCTATATTTTCCTTAGTTTATGATACCACTTCAGGGTTTTAATCATCGTTTGAACATAATCTGTGATGACCTATTTAACGCCAATCAGTCAGCACTCCTTTTTGGATCAGTTGTGTGAGGAAAAGAGGGCTGTTTATGGTAGGGAAGTTTGGCCAAACAGAAACAGATTCATGTATAGGAGTTATTGCTTAAACAAGTGATTGTGACTCGCGAAGTTCTCAAAACTATCTCAAAACCAGAATCTCAACTTCTATGCCATTATATCCGAGTGTCGTTATATCCAAAGTTTTATCAGACTTATTATACATATATGAAATGGTGAGTGCATTTGGGCATTGGTACCAGAATGCGAAGGTTGTAGTTTTAGCCAAGCCACATTCTTCAAAATTATTTCCTTTTTAATTTTAATTTGGCAAAAATTATCACTTGCCTAATGTTTTCTTTATTATTTATCTTCAAATGGTATACTCCTATAAAATAAATTCTTTTGCAACACCAGCATCTCAATGCAGTTTTTGTACATAATGTACATTTTTAATTATATAGTCGTACAAAATTACTTATTTTGATTTATTTCTAGTGTTTATCCACTCAGATACAAGTATGCTCGATTATTTTATTGCATTACCAAAGCTGTGTTTCAGGAAGACATACCTGGAAATGGTGCAGAAAGATGTAAAGACATACACGGGAATCAAGCTCCGCCTAACGTTAAATAGCAGACTCCTACTGCTACCACGCGCCGTCTATCGCTGGACAGCAGTAGACTCAAGTTGCTTCTAAGCCCCGTCTACCGCTAAAGAGCAGTAGACTAAAGCTACCTCCAGGCTCCGTCTACCGCTAAATAACAGCAGACCCGTACTGCCGCCAAGTCTGTCTACCGCTAAAGAACAGTAGGCTCGCACACTGTTAAATAACAGCAGATGCTTGTTCCAGTCAAATCATGCCTTGGAACTTTACAAAAATAACTTAGTAAAGCAAAATCATATAAATGGCCACATTTCTTAATTGATTATTCTACTGCCTTTGGTGATTGCTACTGTGGAAGAAATGATCGCCTTTTTTCGTGGATTATCTAGGAGTCTTCTTATAAATTTAGCTTTCTTATACTTTTATGCTGAAAAACATTAAAATGTGTTTGCTTGTTAAAAGCTGTTTTTTTTTCACAATGCGATGACTTAATGGCTGCCAGAATGCGCTTTTAATCGATATTGATTTGTTATCACAATTGAAGGGTCCATACATAAGCTGGATAACGATAACTCCACTTATCAGGAAAATGAACCATTAACACTATGGTATTTCTTGGCCTCTGTTCTCTCACATATGTAAGTCTTACAACTCAAAACCGATTAGAAGTGGGCATTTTTAAGGAAAATGCGCTGGGAAAAACCTATGTTTATTACTAAAATTTCAAACTTGAAAAGCGTTTTTCTCCAGTGCTGATAAGTGCAGTTATCAGGTTTAAAGATGGATCCCTTCAATTGTATGCAGTGCAAGAAAAAAGTAGCTGGGCAGTTGACTCCAGGTGAGCGTTTTGTCCCATGTCACTATATATGTAGGTTCTAAGAAGAAATCTTTCCCAATGAAACCAAAACAATGTTACAAACATGACTTTATTTACAACAATGTGAAAATGAGTTATATTTTTCTTTCAGAGTTCAGAGTTAAATAAAAATGCTTTAAAATTGTTCCTTGTGTGTGGGTGCCCGAATTTATATGCAAATTTACTTTAAAATGCTTTCGAAATAAGTGAAAACTCTTTTTATGCTCGATTTTGTTATAGCAATAGCACATTGAGCTCGTTAAACTGCTCTAGCAATTTTAATTCACATAGTTAACTTTTTTTGCATATTTTCGTTTATATGTACTTTCTTTAACATTAATTGTTCGAAGTGAAAATCCTGAAAGTACTGGACAGTCACCTAATAAATTCTTTTTTATTGGACGTTTTCTATTTGCATTTCCATTGTTTGACTGTCTTGTGTCTTTTTTGTAAAATTGGCATGCGGAATTAATTAATAAAATAACTTAAATTTAAATTTAATTATGAGTGAATAAAGTGAACGATGAGAAATCAATTTTTTGCAGTGAAATATTAAAGACTGGGCAGCACATCATAGCCTTTTCTTACGATCTAAGTAATTTCAAACACATGTGGCCTTCTCTGTACTCTTATTCCCGAGAGAAGTGTTTGCGTTACCATTATACAGTAAAATTGATATGTATCACTTTGATATCGGTTAATTCGAATTATTGGATGACATGGCAAAATAGCCTGATCCAAACTTATTTAACGCCTATTTAAAATAGAAAATAGCCAACATCTCGGTTAAAACAATCTGGTTATTGGTCGGTCCAAAGGCTAAGAAAGCAGTAAGGGTTTGGGTTTGCATAATCTTTAAGTCTTCTAACATAAGCTACGCACAAACAAATCTCAGATCAACCACATGAAGTTTTAGAAGATGTACTGAGAGCCATGGTGTGTAAACAAAACAACGATAATTGATTGGCATGCTGGCCAAATTCAGATATTTTGTTCACTTATAAAGGAACCTGACTCCCAATCCTCAGGACCAGGTAGTCTGCGAAGTCCAAAAATATGAAACTGTCCCTTCATTTCTCAAAACGCTCTTTTATGAGTAAAACCGTAGTTAGCCTTTTCTACCATAGGCGTGCAATGTAAATACACATTACCAAAACTGCGCTTATCAGGTTAAACCAGAAACACTTAAGTCTGAAAGATTAAGTGATAACACATTACTCACATTCCTTTCGATCTCAGTATCCCTCCAAGTATACGCGAGTTTGCAGGACAGATGCAAGAAAGGTCTTAAAGTCTTAAAGTATCTTTCAATAATTTTTTCACAAAATAACAGTCTCGAAGCACAAGATCATATGTACCTAAAGTAAAATATTCTGTAAGAAAGAACGACAGTGTGAACCGATTTGAACAGAGCAAACCAAGAATGGCTCCATTTATGCAATAATCTATCCATATGGCTCCGACAATGTGGGTGGAGCAATCTACTTGGAGTGGTTCTACCCATGAAGGCCCAAGTGATTAATGACAACAGCCATCACTGGGGTGGCTCCACCTATTTCTGTACTTGGCTCCTCCTCCCCTTGTCTAGGAGAGATGTAGACCAGAGTCTTGATAACTCTGTGCACCTACATATGCATCTGGGAACACTAAAGAATAACGCCATGATCAGAAACATTCCTACTACCACACCCTCCTAACTCCAGCAGATGGTGCGCCCAACCGACGTCGCGTGATGTACGTACAAACAGGCAGATGTATGAGGTATGCAAATTAATATTTTAATTAAAAATGCCATCACATTTTGAATTAGAATCACATGATCTCTAAAAATAAATTAGGTGGTATGCACTAACTAGTGCTACAGATCAACTCAAAACTTTCATGTGTTTGATAAAAGGCAAATAACTTAAATTTCATCACAAAATCAAATAGAAATAAATATTTTCTCACTCTTCTAAGAAAGATTGTCTCCCCCCCCCCTCTCAGACAAAAAACGGAAGAAACAGCTCCAGATTCGCCTGCGTCAGGTTTAACATAGTGGGAGTGTCACTGAATTGAAATGTCTGATCAATAGATAGATGAGATAGATGGCTCCTAACGTAACATAAGACTGGCTTAAGTATTGCTCTTTTCTCTGACCTATACAGCTCTATGGAAGATGGTCTGAGCTGAAACTCCCGATCTCCAGAGATGCCTTGAATGGGTCTACTTTCTACTAATCGATAGGCTTTTGGCGTAGGTGGCTTCTTTGTTTGGGTCATTTTCATCATTCAGTAATCTGAGAATCCATTAACTTTCAGAAACGTAGGGATGTTTTTGATGTGGTTTAAAAAATATTCTTTTTATATTTGCAACCCGAAGGTTGATTTTATACAATGTTGCTGACTAAGATCCATTAAGAACGAACTTGGTTGCTATTATTATATGCAGTATGTACAGATTATCGATCTGGGTGTGCAGTCCACATGCGAGTTACCCTAACTAAGCAGACAGTGCACTTGAATCCCGCCTGGGATTCTTTGGGCTGCCAGTCTTTACAGTATTTGATCCCTAACTATCAGCGTATAATTCATATGAACATATATAGACCGGTCGATTTAAATCCCTTGGGGTCAGCATGTTATCTGGGCGTGAGGGGATTCGAACTCACGTCCTACAGATCATACCTTGCTTGGCTGGCCAGCGCTTTAGACCACTAGACCACCGAGACTCCCAGTGGTTGGTATAAAAGTCCCGGATAACAAGGTATTTGAAGGCATTTCTCCACCTTGTATCGTGACAACAGGGTGAGCCACGGAGCCTCTGGCCGCCACGGAACTATCAGAATGAGCCTGCTGCCTTGAAACAACATCGTGGTTGTGAGCTACAGTTGTTTCAGAACAACTTGTGTTGGGAAATCTACTTGGGACAATGACACTGAGAACGTTTATTGCCCAGGAGGGTGACTGTTAGCTCAGTCGGTAGAGCGTTGGTCCTGTAATCCTATGGTCCCTGGTTCGAATCCGGCCAGGGGTGGAAATCGGGGGATTGACCTTCGCTCAAACTGCCTCAGCTAAACGACTGCACAGGATTATTCACCACCACGGAATTCAAAATTAGCACAAATGAGTCTTCCGGCCATCCCTTTTTAAAAAAAAAGGGTGTCCAGTCTGGACAGGTGAGACATACCTGGGCAATTGGTTTGTCAGAAAACTGGCAAACAGATCCCGATAGGAGAACCTCACAGAGAATGAGGTACCACCGATTGAAAGGAGTCTTGGCTCAGGTACCACTCTGAACTACCCTACCCACTATTCTACATTCGAAGTGTCGGCTATATGATCTGCTGAGAGCAAGATCCCATGATTTGTCGCAAGACAAAGAATTTTCCATGCTTACTGAGCCAACTCTGCTGCGCGGGTGCCTCCCTGCAGGCGAAGATACATCCCATTGGTCGAATTGTCCAGCATAACGTTCACTGATTTTTTTTTTTCAGCTTGAGGAGTAACCCAGTGATTGCCAGCCTTTTAGTTTTGGCCAAGTTATGTGCTTGTTGATCAGACTTGTGCCAAGTGCCATTCCCCCGCCCCCCCCCCCCCACCCACCATATATCCATAACTTCTGTCTGGATCGAGGTCAGGAGGATCGGGATCTGAATGGTAACCCAAGGACGGACAATCTGGGGACACCCACAATTGAAGGTCCTTGATTGCTTTTGAGGGGACGATCACTACCCTGTGTCAACCCCTTCCCTGAGCCACCACCACATTGACTACCCTTTAAAACCTTCTGTTGTAAAACTTGTCCAAGTGAACTGCCTTCCTGTGGCCACTAGTAAACCCAGCAAAGACTCTATTTCGGTCAGTTCACGGGCTAAAAGAGAGTAATCGTTTGAATGGCTTTGAAGTTCTTTTCCATCTCTCTTTCGTAGAGTTAACTCTGGCTTGCTCCAAATACCATCTTTCTCCTAGTAATTCACTTGCTGTTTGGACACTAGTTTTGATTTTGCCAAACTAACCATAAACTCCGCCCGTAGTTCTTGTTTTGCTCGGAGAAAGGTTTAAAATCTGGCCGGAGTTTTCTTGAGCCAGAAAATAATCGTCCGGTACTGGAAGGCGGGCATACCCTGGAGTAAGACCCACGATCTTAGCACCTTCTTAACTTTTCAGATCACATACTGGGCAATGAAAAGACCAAACGGAAGTGCTAGAAACCAATATCTCTTCTATATGTAAGCATAGATATTTGCGACTTGACGGGTTTATTGGGATATGGAGAGGGCATCTGCCACTTCTACCGAGGTTCCCTAACTGCCCATTTGCAACATTTTATTACTTGGGCAGTGTCTATTTGAAATGTGAAAAGCCCTGAGGAACTGATTTAATTCTGACATAGCTATAACCATTCTCCAACCACGTGATTTCTTGGAAACTAGAAATGTCCGACAGAAAAATTTCGCATTTCCTGTGTAGATTTGAACCATGACTTGAAGAGCCTAATTCTGCTCGGAACTGCAGGGGGAACAGGCCCAACCCCCTCCCGACCGAACCCCCCCCCCCCCGACTCTAAACCACCCGTCAAAACCCCCCGACTAAAACCCCCCGTCAATCCCCCCGACTAAACCCCCCGGCGGCCTAAACCTGCCGACCCAAAAACCCCCGGTTCTCAGGTCTATTTTATATTTTGTAATTGCGATACATCCACATTGTTAATTACACTTCAAATGCAGATTGAAGAGATCACACGGCGTTTAAAATTGCAATTTCCGAACCACTTAAGTAATTGATCATCATTATAAAAGAAACTTCATACATCCATTGATGATAGCACTCAGTTTTTGAAATTGCAATTGCTCTTACGATTGATGAGTGTGTACACATTAAGAATTGCAATTCATATGCCGATTGCGAGATCAGTCGAGTTTGCAAATTACAATTTCTCTTGCGGTAGATGTGACTTACATCCATTGTGATTCACCTGAATGGGTAATTTAGTGACACAGATTGCTGTGAAAAATCATGCTACCATCATGGAATACATCACATCTGCTAAAGGGAATCCAAAGATATTGTACCAAGGGCATTTGTACGAGTGCGAAAAGAGGCGCCGTAACAAATTATCATTACACATTTTCTTTGAGAACGGGGGAGGGGGCGGTTTGGATGGGGGGGGGGTAAGCAGGAGGGTTAGGGCCGGGGGGGGGGGGTTTCGGTCGGGGGTTTTGGCCTAGGCTGTGGCTAAAGAAATAACTAAACATCTGCCCCGACTGCCCCTCTTGAACAGAAGGGTATAGCTTTGTCATAAACACTTGTCCACTGGCCCCCCTTCCACTCAGTATGGGAGAAGCGTTTGCACCCCATGCAGGTATTTTATTCTTCAACGTAAGACTAGGCCTTCCATAATCCTGCACTTGTTGCAGACGGAGTGGCGGCTGCCATCAAACGATGGGTGGCCACCTGCCATATTGTGAACAGAGACGTCTGCTTTCGCCATGCCTGCAACAAAGAATTCTGATAAATACCTGACATACAACACCTAGTTATATTACCCTTTATTATCTCGACCCTCTCTCCTATTTACTCCCTTACCAAGGGAGGGGGGACACAACCCATGGAAGATAAGAGCCAGGTACAAATACCCGTGTAGCAAGAGCCACAAAGGATAACCGACACTTACTAACCCTGGGTCTGTTCTTCCAGCTAGAAGCCTCTTCTCAGGTGGGCAGAGCCATTTGGTTCTCAGACAAGCCTACAGGTGACGGGAGTGGCCATAATCCCATGAATCTAGCTAAAAACGCAAGGTAAACACAATGCTCTGCTAATTCAGACACAGCAACCCTGGAAAGCCAAAGGTGCCTGGTTTATGTGGAGCGGTGTGGAGCAAACTTATCAGCTCCATCGACTGTCCCCCCCGTACCTCCACAACACCCAGTCTGACACCAAACACGCAACAGACGGACGGTGATGATGATGGTGATGATGGCGATGATGATTATGATGGTGTTGATGATGATGACGATAATGATGACGATGATGATGATTGTGACGATGATGATTGTGATTATGATGTTTGTGATGATTGTGATGATGATGATGATGATGATGATGATGATGATGATGGTGATGATGATGATGGTGTTGTTGTTGTTGATGATGATGATGATGATGATGATGATGATGATGATGATGATGGTGTTGATGATGATGACGATGATGATGATTGTGATGATGATGGTGGTGATGATTGTAATGATGACGATGGTGTTGTTGGTGATGATGATGATAATGATGATGATGATGATGATGATGATGATGATGATGATGATGATGATGATGATGATGATGATGATGATGATGATGATGATGAGCTAGAATGCACGTTACTGCAATCAGAATAAAAAGCAGAGCGACTCACAAAGAGAGGTGTGTGCATGTGGTTTTTTGTCCCTGTTTTTGCTTGACTCAGCGAGCAGTTCGAAGCTTTAAGTTTGGTGAAGTTCATTCAATTTAAGTTTGAAAATCACACTATATTCAAGAAAATCTTTCATAAAACGGACGAAGGGGTGAAGCCTGCGGACATCTCCCTCTTGGACCGGGGGAGGGGTAAGACTCCGCACACCTCCCCTCTCTCTCTTGAACTGAAGAAAGGGTAGAACCCCTCACACCTCTTCCTCCAGAACAGGGCGAGAGATAAGATCCTGCGCACCTCACCCTCCTCAGACCCGGGAATGTGTAGGGCTCCGCACACCTCTCTCTCTCTCTCTCTCTCTCTCTCTCTCTCTCTCTCTCTCTCTCTCTCTCTCTCTCTCTCTCTCTCTCCGGGACCGAAGGAAGCGTAGGAGAGCACGCACCTCTCTCTCCTGAACCGGAGAAGAGGGAGGACACCCCCGCGCACCTCTCCCCTCTGGACCGGGTAAGGGGTAGGACCCCTGCACACCCTCTCTCCAGGAGCGGGGGAGGGTAGTAACCCGCGCACCTCTTCCTGCTGGACCACGGCATGTGTAGGACTCCGCACCTCTCCCTCCTGGACGGGGGAAGGGGTAGGACCCCGCGCATCTCTTCCAGCTGGACCACGGCATGTGTAGGACTCCGCACCTCTCCCTCCTGGACGGGGGAAGGGGTAGGACCCCGCGCATCTCTTCCAGCTGGACCACGGCATGTGTAGGACTCCGCACCTCTCCCTCCTGGAGGGGGGAAGGGGCAGAACCCCGCGCGCCTAGTCGGGTAAAAAGGATGGAACTACGCCAAGAAGTGACGTCATACTGACGTCACAGGGTGGCGTAGAACTGTCATGGGGTTTTCTGGTCATTTTTGGATAGAGCGCGCGCGTGTTGGAATGACGTCATAATGGCGCGAAGATGACGTAATGATGACGTTATGGTGACGTCGTGATGACGTGATGATGACGTCATAACGTGATGACATCATGATGATATCATAACGTTAGACTGTCTGGCAGAACCCTAGGCCATAGAGTGCGTTATGAATGTGTATGTCCATTATGAATGAGCACATTATGAATGTGTATTATGCATGTTATGAATGGGTAAGAGCGTCGGACTCCTGGCTGGAGGGTTGGTGGTTCGAGCCCAGGTATGGGCAACCATGATATGACTATCTGACCAAATCACATGACCAAGTGTTCCGATCCCCCTCCCCCAGGACATACTATGTGCCGACCCCCCCCCCCCCCCCCGCCTAAGAGAGCAAAATTCAGCCGGTTCAGCATAAAAAAGACCAGTTTCCAACCTGTTCAACAACGGAAGCCAGTTCGGTAAACTGTCATAGCCTATTTACATTGATAACTTTCGTCATATTCAACCGATTTGAATGAAAATTTTACCGTTTGATCCAGTTTTATGTCTAGTTTTAACATAAAGCAGTCACAGGATATTTGCACATGTGGTTGTAAGCATAATGTATATTTTAGTAATTTTTGGAAAAAAAGTAGATAACTTTCAGCATGTTCAAATGATTTGAATGAACATTTTACCGTTTGATTCAGTTTTATTTCTAGTTTACAGTGATCACAGGCTATTTACACAGGTGAGAAGAGCACACCATTCAAGCATTCAAACATTTGTTCGAATGGCAAGCCCCATTCCAAAGACGTGTTCGAATTATTTTTTGGAACATATTACGTCATGGTATTGTTTAGCAAGTTGTTTAATAATTGTTCAACAAATTGTTTAACAAGTTGTTCGATATGTTCAACATGTTGTTCAACATGTTATTCAACATGTTCAACAAAATGCTCAACAACATGTTCAACATGTTCAAAAACATGTTGAACAACATGTTCATTATGTTGTTCAACATATTCAACCAACATGTTGTTCAACATGTTCAACAACATGTTCAACATGTTCATCATGTTCAACAACATGTTCGACATGTTCAACAACATGTTCATCATGTTCAACAACATGTTCAACACGTTCAACAACATGTTCAACATGTTCAACAACATGTTCAACACGTTCAACAACATGTTCAACATGTTCAACAACATGTTCAACACGTTCAACAACATGTTCAACATGTTTAACCAACATGTTGTTCAACATTTTGGTTGAATGAGACAATGCCTCCAGAAAATTTTACAGCAAAGCCTGAGACAATACCTACAGCAAAGTCTAAGCAATGTCCATGCTAAAGTCTAAGGTGAAGTCACGTCAAAGGCGACCATATCATAGAAAGATGATAAGAGATGAGTTACATGCTACGATGTCGCCGTGTAAAAAGCGAAAAATTAAGACAGAACCTAAAATGAAGCGAGAACCGGAGACTAAAGCTGCTACAAGCATGAAGAAGAGGAGTGTAGATGATTTACCGGTTATGATACCCATTAATAGAAATATATATCAAATTGGCGAAATATCAACAGAAAGTGATGGTTAACATTCGTGAATATATTAAGAATCATACATCTGGAAAGTTATATCCTATAAAGAAGGGAATTTTGTTGTCATTAAGATTGACAAATACTGAAGAAGTCAATGACAACAGTGGATTTCATGCTTCAGAAAATGGATGTGTATCAACAAAAACTTGCAAATCACGTGATTAATGACGTCATAAATGACGAATTTGTCTATCTCAGCAACCAATAAAGATAGCAACGTCAAACCAAAACTGACCTGTAGCGGAGGGTGGCGCAAAACAAGCGGTATAAAATTTTGCAAATCACGTGATTAATGACGTCATAAGAGACGAGTTTGTCTATCTCAGCAACCAATAAAGATAGAAACGTCAAACTAAAATAGAACTGTAGCGGAGGGTGGTGCAAAACAAGAGGTTCAAAAATTTTGCAAATCACGTGATGAATGACGTCATAAATAACGATTTTGTCTATCTCAGCAACCAATAAAGATAGAAACGTCAAACTAAAATAGAACTGTAGCGGAGGGTGGCGCAAAACAAGCGATGCAAAAATTTTGCAAATCACGTGATTAAATACGTCATAAATTACCAATTTGTCTATCTCAGCAACCAATAAAGAGAGAAACGGCCAACTAAAACAGAACTGTAGCGGAGAATGGCGCAAAACAAGCGATACAAAACTTTTGCAAATCACGTGATTAATGACGTCATAAACGACAAATTTGTCTATCTCAGCAACCAATGAAGATAGAAACCTCAAACCAAAACCAAACTGTAGCGATTGTGGCGCAAAACAAGCGATACAAAAATTTTGCAAATCACGTGATTAATGACGTCATAAATAACGAATTTTTCTATCTCAGCAACCAATAAAGAGAGAAACGGCCAACTAAAACAGAACTGTAGCGGAGGATAGCGCAAAACAAGCGATACAAAAATTTTGCAAATCACGTGATTAATGAGGTCATAAATAACGAATTTGTCTATCTCAGCAACCAATGAAGATAGAAACCTCAAACCAAAACCAAACTGTAGAGATTGTGGCGCAAAACAAGCGATACAAAAATTTTTGTATTGACGTCATAAATAACGAATTTGTCTATCTCAGCAACCAATAAACATAAAAACGTCAAACCAAAAGTGAACTGTAGCGGAGGGTGGCGCAAAACAAGCGATACAAAACTTTTGCAAATCACGTGATTAATGACGTCATAAATGACAAATTTGTCTATCTCAGCAACCAATAAAGATAGAAATGTCAAACCAAAACCGAACTGTAGCGGAGTGTGGTGCAAAACAAGCGATACAAAAGTTTTGCAAATCACGTGATGAATGACGTCATAAATAACGATTTTGTCTATCTCAGCAACCAATAAAGATAGAAACGTCAAACTAAAATAGAACTGTAGCGGAGGGTGGCGCAAAACAAGCGATACAAAAATTTTGCAAATCACGTGATTAAATACGTCTTAAATTACCAATTTGTCTATCTCAGCAACCAATAAAGAGAGAAACGGCCAACTAAAACAGAACTGTAGCGGAGAATGGCGCAAAACAAGCGATACAAAACTTTTGCAAATCACGTGATTAATGACGTCATAAATGACGAATTTGTCTATCTCAGCAACCAATGAAGATGGAAACCTCAAAGCAAAACCAAACTGTAGAGATTGTGGCGCAAAACAAGCGATACAAAAATTTTGCAAATCACGTGATTAATGACGTCATAAATAACGAATTTTTCTATCTCAGCAACCAATAAAGAGAGAAACGGCCAACTAAAACAGAACTGTAGCGGATGGTGGCGCAAAACAAGCGATACAAAAATTTTGCAAATCATGTGCTGAATGACGTCATTAATAACGAATTTGTCTATCTCAGCAACCAATAAACATAGAAACGTCAAACCAAAAGTGAACTGTAGCGAAGGGTGGCGCAAAACAAGCGATACAAAAATTTTGCAAATCACGTGATTAATGACGTCATAAGTGACGAGTTTGTCTATCTCAGCAACCAATAAAGATAGAAACGTGAAACTAAAATAGAACTGTAGCGGAGGGTGGCGCAAAACAAGCGATACAAAATTTTGCAAATCACGTGATTAATGACGTCATAAGAGACGAGTTTGTCTATCTCAGCAACCAATAAAGATAGAAACGTCAAACCAAACATGAACTGTAGCGGAGGGTGGCACAAAACAAGCGATACAAAAATTTTGCAAAGCGCGTGATTAATGACGTCATAAATGACGAATTTGTCTATCTCAATAACCAATAAGGATAGAAATGTCAAACCAAAACCGAACTGTAGCGGAGGGTGGTGCAAAACAAGCGATACGAAAGTTTTGCAAATCACGTGATGAATGACGTCATAAATGACGAATTTGTCTATGTCAGTAACCAATAAAGATAGAAGCGTCAAACTAAAATAGAACTGTAGCGGAGGGTGGTGCAAAACAAGAGATACAAAAATTTTGCAAATCACGTGATTAATGACGTCATCTATGACGAATTTGTCTATCTCAGCAACCAATAAAGAGAGAAACGGCCAACTAAAACAGAACTGTAGCGGAGAATGGCGCAAAACAAGGGATACAAAACTTTTTTCAAATCACGTGATTAATGACGTCATAAATGACGAATTTGTCTATCTCAGCAACCAATGAAGATAGAAACCTCAAACCAAAACCAAACTGTAGCGATTGTGGCGCAAAAGAAGCGATACAAAATTTTGCAAATCACGTGATTAATGACGTCATAAATAACGAATTTGTCTATCTCAGCAACCAATAAAGAGAGAAACGGCCAACTAAAACAAAACTGTAGCGGAGGATGGCGCAAAACAAGCGATACAAAAATTTTGCAAATCACGTGATTAATGAGGTCATAAATGACGAATTTGTCTATCTCAGCAACCAATGAAGATAGAAACCTCAAACCAAAACCAAACTGTAGAGATTGTGGCTCAAAACAAGCGATACAAAAATTTTGCAAATCACGTGATTAATGACGTCATAAATTACGAATTTTTCTATCTCAGCAACCAATAAAGATAGAAACGTCAAATTAAAATAAAACTGTAGCGGATGGTGGCGCAAAACAAGCGATACAAAAATTTTGCAAATCACGTGCTGAATGACGTCATAAATAACGAATTTGTCTATCTCAGCAACCAATAAACATAGAAACGTCAAACCAAAAGTGAACTGTAGCGAAGGATGGCGCAAAACAAGCGATACAAAAATTTTGCAAATCACGTGATTAATGACGTCATAAGTGACGAGTTTGTCTATCTCAGCAACCAATAAAGATAGAAACGTCAAACTAAAATAGAACTGTAGCGGAGGGTGGCGCAAAACAAGCGATACAAAATTTTGCAAATCACGTGATTAATGACGTCATAAGAGACGAGTTTGTCTATCTCAGCAACCAATAAAGATAGAAACGTCAAACCAAACATGAACTGTAGCGGAGGGTGGCACAAAACAAGCGATACAAAAATTTTGCAAAGCGCGTGATTAATGACGTCATAAATGACGAATTTGTCTATCTCAATAACCAATAAGGATAGAAATGTCAAACCAAAACCGAACTGTAGCGGAGGGTGGTGCAAAACAAGCGATACGAAAGTTTTGCAAATCACGTGATGAATGACGTCATAAATGACGAATTTGTCTATCTCAGTAACCAATAAAGATAGAAGCGTCAAACTAAAAAAGAACTGTAGCGGAGGGTGGTGCAAAACAAGAGATACAAAAATTTTGCAAATCACGTGATTAATGACGTCATATATGACGAATTTGTCTATCTCAGCAACCAATAAAGATAGAAACGTCAAACTAAAATAGCAGTGTAGCGGAGGGTGGCGCAAAACAAGCGATACAAAAATTTTGCAAATCACGTGACTAATGACGTCATAAATGACGAATTTGTCTATCTCAGCAACCAATAAAGATAGAAACGTCAAACCAAAACCGAACTGTAGCGGAGTGTGGTGCAAAACAAGCGATACAAAAATTTTGCAAATCACGTGATTAATGAGGTCAAAAATGACGAATTTGTCTATCTCAGCAACCAATGAAGATAGAAACCTCAAACCAAAACCAAACTGTAGAGATTGTGGCGCAAAACAAGCGATACAAAAATTTTGCAAATCACGTGATTAATGACGTCATAAATTACGAATTTTTCTATCTCAGCAACCAATATAGATAGAAACGTCAAATTCAAATAAAACTGTAGCGGATGGTGGCGCAAAACAAGCGATACAAAAATTTTGCAAATCACGTGCTGAATGAAGTCATAAATAACGAATTTGTCTATCTCAGCAACCAATAAACATAGAAACGTCAAACCAAAAGTGAACTGTAGCGAAGGGTGGCGCAAAACAAGCGATACAAAAATTTTGCAAATCACGTGATTAATGACGTCATAAGTGACGAGTTTGTCTATCTCAGCAACCAATAAAGATAGAAACGTGAAACTAAAATAGAACTGTAGCGGAGGGTGGCGCAAAACAAGCGATACAAAATTTTGCAAATCACGTGATTAATGACGTCATAAGAGACGAGTTTGTCTATCTCAGCAACCAATAAAGATAGAAGCGTCAAACTAAAAAAGAACTGTAGCGGAGGGTGGTGCAAAACAAGAGATACAAAAATTTTGCAAATCACGTGATTAATGACGTCATATATAACGAATTTGTCTATCTCAGCAACCAATAAAGATAGAAACGTCAAACTAAAATAGCACTGTAGCGGAGGGTGGCGCAAAACAAACGATACAAAAATTTTGCAAATCACGTGATTAATGACGTCATAAATGACGAATTTGTCTATCTCAGCAACCAATAAAGATAGAAATGTCAAACCAAAACCGAACTGTAGCGGAGTGTGGTGCAAAACAAACGATACAAAAATTTTGCAAATCACGTGATTAATGAGGTCAAAAATGACGAATTTGTCTATCTCAGCAACCAATGAAGATAGAAACCTCAAACCAAAACAAAACTGTAGAGATTGTGGCGCAAAACAAGCGATACAAAAATTTTGCAAATCACGTGATTAATGACGTCATAAATTACGAATTTTTCTATCTCAGCAACCAATAAAGATAGAAACGTCAAATTCAAATAAAACTGTAGCGGATGGTGGCGCAAAACAAGCGATACAAAAATTTTGCAAATCACGTGCTGAATGACGTCATAAATAACGAATTTGTCTATCTCAGCAACCAATAAACATAGAAACGTCAAACCAAAAGTGAACTGTAGCGAAGGGTGGCGCAAAACAAGCGATACAAAAATTTTGCAAATCACGTGATTAATGACGTCATAAATTACGAATTTTTCTATCTCAGCAACCAATAAAGATAGAAACGTCAAATTCAAATAAAACTGTAGCGGATGGTGGCGCAAAACAAGCGATACAAAAATTTTGCAAATCACGTGCTGAATGACGTCATAAATAACGAATTTGTCTATCTCAGCAACCAATAAACATAGAAACGTCAAACCAAAAGTGAACTGTAGCGAAGGGTGGCGCAAAACAAGCGATACAAAAAATTTGCAAATCACGTGATTAATGACGTCATAAGTGACGAGTTTGTCTATCTCAGCAACCAATAAAGATAGAAACGTGAAACTAAAATAGAACTGTAGCGGAGGGTGGCGCAAAACAAGCGATACAAAATTTTGCAAATCACGTGATTAATGACGTCATATATGACGAATTTGTCTATCTCAGCAACCAATAAAGATAGAAACGTCAAACTAAAATAGCACTGTAGCGGAGGGTGGCGCAAAACAAACGATACAAAAATTTTGCAAATCACGTGATTAATGACGTCATAAATGACGAATTTGTCTATCTCAGCAACCAATAAAGATAGAAATGTCAAACCAAAACCGAACTGTAGCGGAGTGTGGTGCAAAACAAACGATACAAAAATTTTGCAAATCACGTGATTAATGAGGTCAAAAATGACGAATTTGTCTATCTCAGCAACCAATGAAGATAGAAACCTCAAACCAAAACAAAACTGTAGAGATTGTGGCGCAAAACAAGCGATACAAAAATTTTGCAAATCACGTGATTAATGACGTCATAAATTACGAATTTTTCTATCTCAGCAACCAATAAAGATAGAAACGTCAAATTCAAATAAAACTGTAGCGGATGGTGGCGCAAAACAAGCGATACAAAAATTTTGCAAATCACGTGCTGAATGACGTCATAAATAACGAATTTGTCTATCTCAGCAACCAATAAACATAGAAACGTCAAACCAAAAGTGAACTGTAGCGAAGGGTGGCGCAAAACAAGCGATACAAAAATTTTGCAAATCACGTGATTAATGACGTCATAAGAGACGAGTTTGTCTATCTCAGCAACCAATAAAGATAGAAACGTCAAACCAAACATGAACTGTAGCGGAGGGTGGCACAAAACAAGCGATACAAAAATTTTGCAAAGCGCGTGATTAATGACGTCATAAATGACGAATTTGTCTATCTCAATAACCAATAAGGATAGAAATGTCAAACCAAAACCGAACTTTAGCGGAGGGTGGTTCAAAACAAGCGATACGAAAGTTTTGCAAATCACGTGATGAATGACGTCATAAATGACGAATTTGTCTATCTCAGTAACCAATAAAGATAGAAGCGTCAAACTAAAATAGAACTGTAGCGGAGGGTGGTGCAAAACAAGAGATACAAAAATTTTGCAAATCACGTGATTAATGACGTCATATATGACGAATTTGTCTATCTCAGCAACCAATAAAGATAGAAACGTCAAACTAAAATAGCACTGTAGCGGAGGGTGGCGCAAAACAAGCGATACAAAAATTTTGCAAATAACGTGATTAATGACGTCGAAAATTACCAATTTGTCTATCTCAGCAACCAATTAAGAGAGAAACGGCCAACTAAAATAGAACTGTAGCGGAGAATGGCGCAAAACAAGCGATACAAAACTTTTGCAAATCACGTGATTAATGACGTCATAAATGACGAATTTGTCTATCTCAGCAACCAATGAAGATAGAAACCTCAAACCAAAACCAAACTGTAGCGACTGTGGCGCAAAACAAGCGATACAAAAATTTTGCAAATCACGTGATTAATGACGTCATAAATAACGAATTTTTCTATCTCAGCAACCAATAAAGAGAGAAACGGCCAACTAAAACAGAACTGTAGCGGAGGATGGCGCAAAACAAGCGATACAAAAATTTTGCAAATCACGTGATTAATGAGGTCATAAATGACGAATTTGTCTATCTCAGCAACCAATGAAGATAGAAACCTCAAACCAAAACCAAACTGTAGAGATTGTGGCGCAAAACAAGCGATACAAAAATTTTGCAAATCACGTGATTAATGACGTCATAAATTACGAATTTTTCTATCTCAGCAACCAATAAAGATAGAAACGTCAAATTCAAATAAAACTGTAGCGGATGGTGGCGCAAAACAAGCGATACAAAAATTTTGCAAATCACGTGCTGAATGACGTCATAAATAACGAATTTGTCTATCTCAGCAACCAATAAACATAGAAACGTCAAACCAAAAGTGAACTGTAGCGAAGGGTGGCGCAAAACAAGCGATACAAAAAATTTGCAAATCACGTGATTAATGACGTCATAAGTGACGAGTTTGTCTATCTCAGCAACCAATAAAGATAGAAACGT
This sequence comes from Protula sp. h YS-2021, assembly GCA_949752745.1. NCBI lineage: Eukaryota > Metazoa > Annelida > Polychaeta > Sabellida > Serpulidae > Protula > Protula sp. h YS-2021. Next base: position 6,526,959 of record OX457029.1, read on the forward strand.
GAAACTAAAATAGAACTGTAGCGGAGGGTGGCGCAAAACAAGCGATACAAAATTTTGCAAATCACGTGATTAATGACGTCATATATGACGAATTTGTCTATCTCAGCAACCAATAAAGATAGAAACGTCAAACTAAAATAGCACTGTAGCGGAGGGTGGCGCAAAACAAACGATACAAAAATTTTGCAAATCACGTGATTAATGACGTCATAAATGACGAATTTGTCTATCTCAGCAACCAATAAAGATAGAAATGTCAAACCAAAACCGAACTGTAGCGGAGTGTGGTGCAAAACAAACGATACAAAAATTTTGCAAATCACGTGATTAATGAGGTCAAAAATGACGAATTTGTCTATCTCAGTAACCAATAAAGATAGAAGCGTCAAACTAAAAAAGAACTGTAGCGGAGGGTGGTGCAAAACAAGAGATACAAAAATTTTGCAAATCACGTGATTAATGACGTCATAAATTACGAATTTTTCTATCTCAGCAACCAATAAAGATAGAAACGTCAAATTCAAATAAAACTGTAGCGGATGGTGGCGCAAAACAAGCGATACAAAAATTTTGCAAATCACGTGCTGAATGACGTCATAAATAACGAATTTGTCTATCTCAGCAACCAATAAACATAGAAACGTCAAACCAAAAGTGAACTGTAGCGAAGGGTGGCGCAAAACAAGCGATACAAAAAATTTGCAAATCACGTGATTAATGACGTCATAAGTGACGAGTTTGTCTATCTCAGCAACCAATAAAGATAGAAACGTGAAACTAAAATAGAACTGTAGCGGAGGGTGGCGCAAAACAAGCGATACAAAATTTTGCAAATCACGTGATTAATGACGTCATATATGACGAATTTGTCTATCTCAGCAACCAATAAAGATAGAAACGTCAAACTAAAATAGCACTGTAGCGGAGGGTGGCGCAAAACAAACGATACAAAAATTTTGCAAATCACGTGATTAATGACGTCATAAATGACGAATTTGTCTATCTCAGCAACCAATAAAGATAGAAATGTCAAACCAAAACCGAACTGTAGCGGAGTGTGGTGCAAAACAAACGATACAAAAATTTTGCAAATCACGTGATTAATGAGGTCAAAAATGACGAATTTGTCTATCTCAGCAACCAATGAAGATAGAAACCTCAAACCAAAACAAAACTGTAGAGATTGTGGCGCAAAACAAGCGATACAAAAATTTTGCAAATCACGTGATTAATGACGTCATAAATTACGAATTTTTCTATCTCAGCAACCAATAAAGATAGAAACGTCAAATTCAAATAAAACTGTAGCGGATGGTGGCGCAAAACAAGCGATACAAAAATTTTGCAAATCACGTGCTGAATGACGTCATAAATAACGAATTTGTCTATCTCAGCAACCAATAAACATAGAAACGTCAAACCAAAAGTGAACTGTAGCGAAGGGTGGCGCAAAACAAGCGATACAAAAATTTTGCAAATCACGTGATTAATGACGTCATAAGAGACGAGTTTGTCTATCTCAGCAACCAATAAAGATAGAAACGTCAAACCAAACATGAACTGTAGCGGAGGGTGGCACAAAACAAGCGATACAAAAATTTTGCAAAGCGCGTGATTAATGACGTCATAAATGACGAATTTGTCTATCTCAATAACCAATAAGGATAGAAATGTCAAACCAAAACCGAACTTTAGCGGAGGGTGGTGCAAAACAAGCGATACGAAAGTTTTGCAAATCACGTGATGAATGACGTCATAAATGACGAATTTGTCTATCTCAGTAACCAATAAAGATAGAAGCGTCAAACTAAAATAGAACTGTAGCGGAGGGTGGTGCAAAACAAGAGATACAAAAATTTTGCAAATCACGTGATTAATGACGTCATATATGACGAATTTGTCTATCTCAGCAACCAATAAAGATAGAAACGTCAAACTAAAATAGCACTGTAGCGGAGGGTGGCGCAAAACAAGCGATACAAAAATTTTGCAAATAACGTGATTAATGACGTCGAAAATTACCAATTTGTCTATCTCAGCAACCAATTAAGAGAGAAACGGCCAACTAAAATAGAACTGTAGCGGAGAATGGCGCAAAACAAGCGATACAAAACTTTTGCAAATCACGTGATTAATGACGTCATAAATGACGAATTTGTCTATCTCAGCAACCAATGAAGATAGAAACCTCAAACCAAAACCAAACTGTAGCGATTGTGGCGCAAAACAAGCGATACAAAAATTTTGCAAATCACGTGATTAATGACGTCATAAATAACGAATTTTTCTATCTCAGCAACCAATATAGAGAGAAACGGCCAACTAAAACAGAACTGTAGCGGAGGATGGCGCAAAACAAGCGATACAAAAATTTTGCAAATCACGTGATTAATGAGGTCATAAATGACGAATTTGTCTATCTCAGCAACCAATGAAGATAGAAACCTCAAACCAAAACCAAACTGTAGAGATTGTGGCGCAAAACAAGCGATACAAAAATTTTGCAAATCACGTGATTAATGACGTCATAAATTACGAATTTTTCTATCTCAGCAACCAATAAAGATAGAAACGTCAAATTCAAATAAAACTGTAGCGGATGGTGGCGCAAAACAAGCGATACAAAAATTTTGCAAATCACGTGCTGAATGACGTCATAAATAACGAATTTGTCTATCTCAGCAACCAATAAACATAGAAACGTCAAACCAAAAGTGAACTGTAGCGAAGGGTGGCGCAAAACAAGCGATACAAAAAATTTGCAAATCACGTGATTAATGACGTCATAAGTGACGAGTTTGTCTATCTCAGCAACCAATAAAGATAGAAACGTGAAACTAAAATAGAACTGTAGCGGAGGGTGGCGCAAAACAAGCGATACAAAATTTTGCAAATCACGTGATTAATGACGTCATAAGAGACGAGTTTGTCTATCTCAGCAACCAATAAAGATAGAAACGTCAAACCAAACATGAACTGTAGCGGAGGGTGGCACAAAACAAGCGATACAAAAATTTTGCAAAGCGCGTGATTAATGACGTCATAAATGACGAATTTGTCTATCTCAGTAACCAATAAAGATAGAAGCGTCAAACTAAAAACGAACTGTAGCGGAGGGTGGTGCAAAACAAGCGATACAAAATTTTGCAAATCACGTGATTAATGACGTCATAAGAGACGAGTTTGTCTATCTCAGCAACCAATAAAGATAGAAACGTCAAACCAAACATGAACTGTAGCGGAGGGTGGCACAAAACAAGCGATACAAAAATTTTGCAAAGCGCGTGATTAATGACGTCATAAATGACGAATTTGTCTATCTCAATAACCAATAAGGATAGAAATGTCAAACCAAAACCGAACTGTAGCGGAGGGTGGTGCAAAACAAGCGATACGAAAGTTTTGCAAATCACGTGATGAATGACGTCATAAATGACGAATTTGTCTATCTCAGTAACCAATAAAGATAGAAGCGTCAAACTAAAATAGAACTGTAGCGGAGGGTGGTGCAAAACAAGAGATACAAAAATTTTGCAAATCACGTGATTAATGACGTCATATATGACGAATTTGTCTATCTCAGCAACCAATAAAGATAGAAACGTCAAACTAAAATAGCACTGTAGCGGAGGGTGGCGCAAAACAAGCGATACAAAAATTTTGCAAATCACGTGATTAATGACGTCGTAAATTACCAATTTGTCTATCTCAGCAACCAATAAAGAGAGAAACGGCCAACTAAAATAGAACTGTAGCGGAGAATGGCGCAAAACAAGCGATACAAAACTTTTGCAAATCACGTGATTAATGACGTCATAAATGACGAATTTGTCTATCTCAGCAACCAATGAAGATAGAAACCTCAAACCAAAACCAAACTGTAGCGATTGTGGCGCAAAACAAGCGATACAAAAATTTTGCAAATCACGTGATTAATGACGTCATAAATAACGAATTTTTCTATCTCAGCAACCAATAAAGAGAGAAACGGCCAACTAAAACAGAACTGTAGCGGAGGATGGCGCAAAGCAAGCGATACAAAAATTTTGCAAATCACGTGATTAATGAGGTCAAAAATGACGAATTTGTCTATCTCAGCAACCAATGAAGATAGAAACCTCAAACCAAAACCAAACTGTAGAGATTGTGGCGCAAAACAAAGGATTCAAAAATTTTGCAAATCACGTGATTAATGACGTCATAAATTACGAATTTTTCTATCTCAGCAACCAATAAAGATAGAAACGTCAAATTCAAATAAAACTGTAGCGGATGGTGGCGCAAAACAAGCGATACAAAAATTTTGCAAATCACGTGCTGAATGACGTCATAAATAACGAATTTTTCTATCTCAGCAACCAATAAAGATAGAAACGTCAAATTCAAATAAAACTGTAGCGGATGGTGGCGCAAAACAAGCGATACAAAAATTTTGCAAATCACGTGCTGAATGACGTCATAAATAACGAATTTGTCTATCTCAGCAACCAATAAACATAGAAACGTCAAACCAAAAGTGAACTGTAGCGAAGGGTGGCGCAAAACAAGCGATACAAAAATTTTGGAAATCACGTGATTAATGACGTCATAAATAACGAATTTTTCTATCTCAGCAACCAATAAAGAGAGAAACGGCCAACTAAAACAGAACTGTAGCGGAGGATGGCGCAAAACAAGCGATACAAAAATTTTGCAAATCACGTTATTAATGACGTCATAAATTACGAATTTTTCTATCTCAGCAACCAATAAAGATAGAAACGTCAAATTCAAATAAAACTGTAGCGGATGGTGGCGCAAAACAAGCGATACAAAAATTTTGCAAATCACGTGCTGAATGACGTCATAAATAACGAATTTGTCTATCTCAGCAACCAATAAACATAGAAACGTCAAACCAAAAGTGAACTGTAGCGAAGGGTGGCGCAAAACAAGCGATACAAAAATTTTGCAAATCACGTGATTAATGACGTCATAAGTGACGAGTTTGTCTATCTCAGCAACCAATAAAGATAGAAACGTGAAACTAAAATAGAACTGTAGCGGAGGGTGGCGCAAAACAAGCGATACAAAAATTTTGCAAATCACGTGATTAATGACGTCATAAGAGACGAGTTTGTCTATCTCAGCAACCAATAAAGATAGAAACGTCAAACCAAACATGAACTGTAGCGGAGGGTGGCACAAAACAAGCGATACAAAAATTTTGCAAAGCGCGTGATTAATGACGTCATAAATGACGAATTTGTCTATCTCAATAACCAATAAGGATAGAAATGTCAAACCAAAACCGAACTGTAGCGGAGGGTGGTGCAAAACAAGCGATACGAAAGTTTTGCAAATCACGTGATGAATGACGTCATAAATGACGAATTTGTCTATCTCAGTAACCAATAAAGATAGAAGCGTCAAACTAAAAAAGAACTGTAGCGGAGGGTGGTGCAAAACAAGAGATACAAAAATTTTGCAAATCACGTGATTAATGACGTCATATATGACGAATTTGTCTATCTCAGCAACCAATAAAGATAGAAACGTCAAACTAAAATAGCACTGTAGCGGAGGGTGGCGCAAAACAAGCGATACAAAAATTTTGCAAATCACGTGATTAATGAGGTTAAAAATGACGAATTTGTCTATCTCAGCAACCAATGAAGATAGAAACCTCAAATTCAAATAAAACTGTAGCGGATGGTGGCGCAAAACAAGCGATACAAAAATTTTACAAATCACGTGCTGAATGACGTCATAAATAACGAATTTGTCTATCTCAGCAACCAACAAACATAGAAACGTCAAACCAAAAGTGAACTGTAGCGAAGGGTGGCGCAAAACAAGCGATACAAAAATTTTGCAAATCACGTGATTAATGACGTCATAAGTAACGAGTTTGTCTATCTCAGCAACCAATAAAGATAGGAACGTCAAACTAAAATAGAACTGTAGCAGGGGGTGGCGCAAAACAAGCGATACATAAATTTTGCAAATCACGTGATTAATGACGTCATAAGTGACGAGTTTTTCTATCTCAGCAACCAATAAAGATAGAAACGTCAAACCAAAACCAAACTGTAGCGGAGGGTGGCGCAAAACAAGCGATATAAAATTTTGCAAATCACGTGATGAATGACGTCATAAATGACGAATTTGTCTATCTCAGTAACCAATAAAGATAGAAGCGTCAAACTAAAAAAGAACTGTAGCGGAGGGTGGTGCAAAACAAGAGATACAAAAATTTTGCAAATCACGTGATTAATGACGTCATATATGACGAATTTGTCTATCTCAGCAACCAATAAAGATAGAAACGTCAAACTAAAATAGCACTGTAGCGGAGGGTGGCGCAAAACAAGCGATACAAAAATTTTGCAAATCACGTGATTAATGAGGTTAAAAATGACGAATTTGTCTATCTCAGCAACCAATGAAGATAGAAACCTCAAACCAAAACCAAACTGTAGAGATTGTGGCGCAAAACAAGCGATACAAAAAGTTTGCAAATCACGTGATTAATGACGTCATAAATTACGAATTTTTCTATCTCAGCAACCAATAAAGATAGAAACGTCAAATTCAAATAAAACTGTAGCGGATGGTGGCGCAAAACAAGCGATACAAACATTTTGCAAATGACGTGCTGAATGACGTCATAAATAACGAATTTGTCTATCTCAGCAACCAATAAACATAGAAACGTCAAACCAAAAGTGAACTGTAGCGAAGGGTGGCGCAAAACAAGCGATACAAAAATTTTGCAAATCACGTGATTAATGACGTCATAAGTGACGAGTATGTCTATCTCAGCAACCAATAAAGATAGAAACGTCAAACTAAAATAGAACTGTAGCGGAGGGTGGCGCAAAACAAGCGATACAAAATTTTGCAAATCACGTGATTAATGACGTCAAAAGAGACGAGTTTGTCTATCTCAGCAACCAATAAAGATAGAAACGTCAAACCAAACATGAACTGTAGCGGAGGGTGGCACAAAACAAGCGATAAAAAAATTTTGCAAAGCGCGTGATTAATGACGTCATAAATGACGAATTTGTCTATCTCAATAACCAATAAGGACAGAAACGTCAAACCAAACATGAACTGTAGCGGAGGGTGGCACAAAACAAGCGATACAAAAATTTTGCAAATCACGTGATTAATGACGTCATACATGACGAATTTGTCTATCTCAGCAACCAATAAAGATAGAAACGTCAAACTAAAATAGCACTGTAGCGGAGGGTGGCGCAAAACAAGCGATACAAAAATTTTGCAAATCACGTGATTAATGACGTCGTAAATTACCAATTTGTCTATCTCAGCAACCAATAAAGAGAGAAACGGCCAACTAAAATAGAACTGTAGCGGAGAATGGCGCAAAACAAGCGATGCAAAACTTTTGCAAATCACGTGATTAATGACGTCATAAATGACGAATTTGTCTATCTCAGCAACCAATGAAGATAGAAACCTCAAACCAAAACCAAACTGTAGCGATTGTGGCGCAAAACAAGCGATACAAAAATTTTGCAAATCACGTGATTAATGACGTCATAAATAACGAATTTTTCTATCTCAGCAACAAATAAAGAGAGAAACGGCCAACTGAAACAGAACTGTAGCGGAGGATGGCGCAAAACAAGCGATACAAAAATTTTGCAAATCACGTGATTAATGAGGTCATAAATGACGAATTTGTCTATCTCAGCAACCAATGAAGATAGAAACCTCAAACCAAAACCAAACTGTAGAGATTGTGGCGCAAAACAAGCGATACAAAAATTTTTGTATTGACGTCATAAATTACGAATTTTTCTATCTCAGCAACCAATAAAGATAGAAACGTCAAATTCAAATAAAACTGTAGCGGATGGTGGCGCAAAACAAGCGATACAAAAATTTTGCAAATCACGTGATTAATGAGGTCATAAATGACGAATTTGTCTATCTCAGCAACCAATGAAGATAGAAACCTCAAACCAAAACCAAACTGTAGAGATTGTGGCGCAAAACAAGCGATACAAAAATTTTTGTATTGACGTCATAAATTACGAATTTTTCTATCTCAGCAACCAATAAAGATAGAAACGTCAAATTCAAATAAAACTGTAGCGGATGGTGGCGCAAAACAAGCGATACAAAAATTTTGCAAATCACGTGCTGAATGACGTCATAAATAACGAATTTGTCTATCTCAGCAACCAATAAACATAGAAACGTCAAATCAAAAGTGAACTGTAGCGAAGGGTGGCACAAAACAAGCGATACAAAAATTTTGCAAAGCGCGTGATTAATGACGTCATAAATGACGAATTTGTCTATCTCAATAACCAATAAGGATAGAAATGTCAAACCAAAACCGAACTGTAGCGGAGGGTGGTGCAAAACAAGCGATACGAAAGTTTTGCAAATCACGTGATGAATGACGTCATAAATGACGAATTTGTCTATCTCAGCAACCAATAAAGATAGAAACGTCAAACTAAAATAGCACTGTAGCGGAGGGTGGCGCAAAACAAGCGATACAAAAATTTTGCAAATCACGTGATTAATGAGGTTAAAAATGACGAATTTGTCTATCTCAGCAACCAATGAAGATAGAAACCTCAAACCAAAACCAAACTGTAGAGATTGTGGCGCAAAACAAGCGATACAAAAATTTTGCAAATCACGTGATTAATGACGTCATAAATTACGAATTTTTCTATCTCAGCAACCAATAAAGATAGAAACGTCAAATTCAAATAAAACTGTAGCGGATGGTGGCGCAAAACAAGCGATACAAACATTTTGCAAATGACGTGCTGAATGACGTCATAAATAACGAATTTGTCTATCTCAGCAACCAATAAACATAGAAACGTCAAACCAAAAGTGAACTGTAGCGAAGGGTGGCGCAAAACAAGCGATACAAAAATTTTGCAAATCACGTGATTAATGACGTCATAAGTGACGAGTATGTCTATCTCAGCAACCAATAAAGATAGAAACGTCAAACTAAAATAGAACTGTAGCGGAGGGTGGCGCAAAACAAGCGATACAAAATTTTGCAAATCACGTGATTAATGACGTCAAAAGAGACGAGTTTGTCTATCTCAGCAACCAATAAAGATAGAAACGTCAAACCAAACATGAACTGTAGCGGAGGGTGGCACAAAACAAGCGATAAAAAAATTTTGCAAAGCGCGTGATTAATGACGTCATAAATGACGAATTTGTCTATCTCAATAACCAATAAGGACAGAAACGTCAAACCAAACATGAACTGTAGCGGAGGGTGGCACAAAACAAGCGATACAAAAATTTTGCAAATCACGTGATTAATGACGTCATACATGACGAATTTGTCTATCTCAGCAACCAATAAAGATAGAAACGTCAAACTAAAATAGCACTGTAGCGGAGGGTGGCGCAAAACAAGCGATACAAAAATTTTGCAAATCACGTGATTAATGACGTCGTAAATTACCAATTTGTCTATCTCAGCAACCAATAAAGAGAGAAACGGCCAACTAAAATAGAACTGTAGCGGAGAATGGCGCAAAACAAGCGATGCAAAACTTTTGCAAATCACGTGATTAATGACGTCATAAATGACGAATTTGTCTATCTCAGCAACCAATGAAGATAGAAACCTCAAACCAAAACCAAACTGTAGCGATTGTGGCGCAAAACAAGCGATACAAAAATTTTGCAAATCACGTGATTAATGACGTCATAAATAACGAAGTTTTCTATCTCAGCAACCAATAAAGAGAGAAACGGCCAACTGAAACAGAACTGTAGCGGAGGATGGCGCAAAACAAGCGATACAAAAATTTTGCAAATCACGTGATTAATGAGGTCATAAATGACGAATTTGTCTATCTCAGCAACCAATGAAGATAGAAACCTCAAACCAAAACCAAACTGTAGAGATTGTGGCGCAAAACAAGCGATACAAAAATTTTTGTATTGACGTCATAAATTACGAATTTTTCTATCTCAGCAACCAATAAAGATAGAAACGTCAAATTCAAATAAAACTGTAGCGGATGGTGGCGCAAAACAAGCGATACAAACATTTTGCAAATGACGTGCTGAATGACGTCATAAATAACGAATTTGTCTATCTCAGCAACCAATAAACATAGAAACGTCAAACCAAAAGTGAACTGTAGCGAAGGGTGGCGCAAAACAAGCGATACAAAAATTTTGCAAATCACGTGATTAATGACGTCATAAGTGACGAGTATGTCTATCTCAGCAACCAATAAAGATAGAAACGTCAAACTAAAATAGAACTGTAGCGGAGGGTGGCGCAAAACAAGCGATACAAAATTTTGCAAATCACGTGATTAATGACGTCAAAAGAGACGAGTTTGTCTATCTCAGCAACCAATAAAGATAGAAACGTCAAACCAAACATGAACTGTAGCGGAGGGTGGCACAAAACAAGCGATAAAAAAATTTTGCAAAGCGCGTGATTAATGACGTCATAAATGACGAATTTGTCTATCTCAATAACCAATAAGGACAGAAACGTCAAACCAAACATGAACTGTAGCGGAGGGTGGCACAAAACAAGCGATACAAAAATTTTGCAAATCACGTGATTAATGACGTCATACATGACGAATTTGTCTATCTCAGCAACCAATAAAGATAGAAACGTCAAACTAAAATAGCACTGTAGCGGAGGGTGGCGCAAAACAAGCGATACAAAAATTTTGCAAATCACGTGATTAATGACGTCGTAAATTACCAATTTGTCTATCTCAGCAACCAATAAAGAGAGAAACGGCCAACTAAAATAGAACTGTAGCGGAGAATGGCGCAAAACAAGCGATGCAAAACTTTTGCAAATCACGTGATTAATGACGTCATAAATGACGAATTTGTCTATCTCAGCAACCAATGAAGATAGAAACCTCAAACCAAAACCAAACTGTAGCGATTGTGGCGCAAAACAAGCGATACAAAAATTTTGCAAATCACGTGATTAATGACGTCATAAATAACGAAGTTTTCTATCTCAGCAACCAATAAAGAGAGAAACGGCCAACTGAAACAGAACTGTAGCGGAGGATGGCGCAAAACAAGCGATACAAAAATTTTGCAAATCACGTGATTAATGAGGTCATAAATGACGAATTTGTCTATCTCAGCAACCAATGAAGATAGAAACCTCAAACCAAAACCAAACTGTAGAGATTGTGGCGCAAAACAAGCGATACAAAAATTTTTGTATTGACGTCATAAATTACGAATTTTTCTATCTCAGCAACCAATAAAGATAGAAACGTCAAATTCAAATAAAACTGTAGCGGATGGTGGCGCAAAACAAGCGATACAAAAATTTTGCAAATCACGTGCTGAATGACGTCATAAATAACGAATTTGTCTATCTCAGCAACCAATAAACATAGAAACGTCAAACCAAAAGTGAACTGTAGCGAAGGGTGGCACAAAACAAGCGATACAAAAATTTTGCAAAGCGCGTGATTAATGACGTCATAAATGACGAATTTGTCTATCTCAATAACCAATAAGGATAGAAATGTCAAACCAAAACCGAACTGTAGCGGAGGGTGGTGCAAAACAAGCGATACGAAAGTTTTGCAAATCACGTGATGAATGACGTCATAAATGACGAATTTGTCTATCTCAGTAACCAATAAAGATAGAAGCGTCAAACTAAAAAAGAACTGTAGCGGAGGGTGGTCCAAAACAAGAGATACAAAAATTTTGCAAATCACGTGATTAATGACGTCATATATGACGAATTTGTCTATCTCAGCAACCAATAAAGATAGAAACGTCAAACTATAATAGCACTGTAGCGGAGGGTGGCGCAAAACAAGCGATACAAAAATTTTGCAAATCACGTGATTAATGACGTCATAAATGACGAATTTGTCTATCTCAGCAACCAATAAAGATAGAAATGTCAAACCAAAACCGAACTGTAGCGGAGTGTGGTGCAAAACAAGCGATACAAAAATTTTGCAAATCACGTGATTAATGAGGTCATAAATGACGAATTTGTCTATCTCAGCAACCAATGAAGATAGAAACCTCAAACTAAAACCAAACTGTAGAGATTGTGGCGCAAAACAAGCGATACAAAAATTTTGCAAATCACGTGATTAATGACGTCATAAATTACGAATTTTTCTATCTCAGCAACCAATAAAGATAGAAACGTCAAATTCAAATAAAACTGTAGCGGATGGTGGCGCAAAACAAGCGATACAAAAATTTTGCAAATCACGTGCTGAATGACGTCATAAATAACGAATTTGTCTATCTCAGCAACCAATAAACATAGAAACGTCAAACCAAAAGTGAACTGTAGCGAAGGGTGGCGCAAAACAAGCGATACAAAAATTTTGCAAATCACGTGATTAATGACGTCATAAGTGACGAGTTTGTCTATCTCGGCACCCAATAAAGATAGAAACGTCAAACTAAAATAAAACTGTAGCGGAGGGTGGCGCAAAACAAGCGATACAAAATTTTGCAAATCACGTGATTAATGACGTCATAAGAGACGAGTTTGTCTATCTCAGCAACCAATAAAGATAGAAACGTCAAACCAAACATGAACTGTAGCGGAGGGTGGCACAAAACAAGCGATACAAAAATTTTGCAAAGCGCGTGATTAATGACGTCATAAATGACGAATTTGTCTATCTCAGCAACCAATAAAGATAGAAATGTCAAACCAAAACCGAACTGTAGCGGAGTGTGGTGCAAAACAAGCGATACAAAAATTTTGCAAATCACGTGATGAATGACGTCATAAATAACGATTTTGTCTATCTCAGCAACCAATAAAGATAGAAACATCAAACTAAAATAGCACTGTAGCGGAGGGTGGCGCAAAACAAGCGATACAAAAATTTTGCAAATCACGTGATTAAATACGTCATAAATTACCAATTTGTCTATCTCAGCAACCAATAAAGAGAGAAACGGCCAACTAAAACAGAACTGTAGAGGAGAATGGCGCAAAACAAGCGATACAAAACTTTTGCAAATCACGTGATTAATGACGTCATAAATGACGAATTTGTCTATCTCAGCAACCAATGAAGATAGAAACCTCAAACTAAAACCAAACTGTAGCGATTGTGGCGCAAAACAAGCGATACAAAAATTTTGGAAATCACGTGATTAATGACGTCATAAATAACGAATTTTTCTATCTCAGCAACCAATAAAGAGAGAAACGGCCAACTAAAACAGAACTGTAGCGGAGGATGGCGCGAAACAAGCGATACAAAAATTTTGCAAATCACTTGATTAATGAGGTCATAAATGACGAATTTGTCTATCTCAGCAACCAATGAAGATAGAAACCTCAAACCAAAACCAAACTGTAGCGATTGTGGCGCAAAACAAGCGATACAAAAATTTTGCAAATCACGTGATTAATGACGTTATAAATTACGAATTTTTCTATCTCAGCAACCAATAAAGATAGAAACGTCAAATTCAAATAAAACTGTAGCGGATGGTGGCGCAAAACAAGCGATACAAAAATTTTACAAATCACGTGCTGAATGACGTCATAAATAACGAATTTGTCTATCTCAGCAACCAACAAACATAGAAACGTCAAACCAAAAGTGAACTGTAGCGAAGGGTGGCACAAAACAAGCGATACAAAATTTGGCAAATCACGTGATTAATGACGTCATAAGTAACGAGTTTGTCTATCTCAGCAACCAATAAAGATAGAAACGTCAAACTAAAATAGAACTGTAGCAGGGGGTGGCGCAAAACAAGCGATACATAAATTTTGCAAATCACGTGATTAATGACGTCATAAGTGACGAGTTTTTCTATCTCAGCAACCAATAAAGATAGAAACGTCAAACCAAAACCAAACTGTAGCGGAGGGTGGCGCAAAACAAGCGATATAAAATTTTGCAAATCATGTGATTAATGACGTCATAAGAGACGAGTTTGTCTATCTCAGCAACCAATAACGATAGAAACGTCAAACCAAACATGAACTGTAGCGGAGGGTGGCACAAAACAAGCGATACAAAAATTTCGCAAATCACTTCATTAATGACGTCATAAGTGACGAGTTTGTCTATCTCAGCAACCAATAAAGATAGAAACGTCAAACTAAAATAGAACTGTAGCGGAGGGGTGGTGCAAAACAAGAGATACAAAAATTTTGCAAATCACGTGATTAATGACGTCATAAATGACAAATTTGTCTATCTCAGCAACCAATAAAGATAGAAATGTCAAACCAAAACCGAACTGTAGCGGAGTGTGGTGCAAAACAAGCGATACAAAAGTTTTCCAAATCACGTGATGAATGACGTCATAAGTAACGAGTTTGTCTATCTCAGCAACCAATAAAGATAGAAACGTCAAACTAAAATAGAACTGTAGCAGGGGGTGGCGTAAAACAAGCGATACAAAAATTTGGCAAATCACGTGATTGATGACGTCATAAATGACGAATTTGTCTCTCTCAGCAACCAATAAAGATAGAAACCTCAAACCAAAACCAAACTGTAGCGGAGGGTGGCGCAAAACAAGCGATACAAAAATTTTGCAAATCACGTGATTAATGACGTCATAAGTGACGAATTTGTCTATCTCAGCAACCAATGAAGATAGAAACCTCAAACCAAAACCAAACTGTAGCGATTGTGGCGCAAAACAAGCGATACAAAAATTTTGCAAATCACGTGATTAATGACGTTATAAATTACGAATTTTTCTATCTCAGCAACCAATAAAGATAGAAACGTCAAATTCAAATAAAACTGTAGCGGATGGTGGCGCAAAACAAGCGATACAAAAATTTTGCAAATCACGTGCTGAATGACGTCATAAGTAACGAGTTTGTCTATCTCAGCAACCAATAAAGATAGAAACGTCAAACTAAAATAGAACTGTAGCAGGGGGTGGCGCAAAACAAGCGATACAAAATTTGGCAAATCACGTGATTGATGACGTCATAAATGACGAATTTGTCTCTCTCAGCAACCAATAAAGATAGAAACCTCAAACCAAAACCAAACTGTAGCGGAGGGTGGCGCAAAACAAGCGATACAAAAATTTTGCAAATCACGTGCTGAATGACGTCATAAATAACGAATTTGTCTATCTCAGCAACCAACAAACAAAGAAACGTCAAACCAAAAGTGAACTGTAGCGAAGGGTGGCGCAAAACAAGCGTTTAAAAAATTTTGCAAATCACGTGCTGAATGACGTCATAAATAACGAATTTGTCTATCTCAGCAACCAACAAACAAAGAAACGTCAAACCAAAAGTGAACTGTAGCGAAGGGTGGCGCAAAACAAGCGATAAAAAAATTTTGCAAATCACGTGCTGAATGACGTCATAAGTAACGAGTTTGTCTATCTCAGCAACCAATAAAGATAGAAACGTCAAACTAAAATAGAACTGTAGCAGGGGGTGGCGCAAAACAAGCGATACAAAATTTGGCAAATCACGTGATTGATGACGTCATAAATGACGAATTTGTCTCTCTCAGCAACCAATAAAGATAGAAACCTCAAACCAAAACCAAACTGTAGCGGAGGGTGGCGCAAAACAAGCGATACATAAATTTTGCAAATCACGTGATTAATAACGTCATAAGTGACGAGTTTTTTCTATCTCAGCAACCAATAAAGATAGAAACGTCAAACCAAAACCAAACTGTAGCGGAGGGTGGCGCAAAACAAGCGATATAAAATTTTGCAAATCACGTGATTAATGACGTCATAAGAGACGAGTTTGTCTATCTCAGCAACCAATAAAGATAGAAACGTCAAACCAAACATGAACTGTAGCGGAGGGTGGCACAAAACAAGCGATACAAAAATTTCGCAAATCACTTCATTAATGACGTCATAAGTGACGAGTTTGTCTATCTCAATAACCAATAAAGATAGAAACGTCAAACTAAAATAGAACTGTAGCGGAGGGGTGGTGCAAAACAAGAGATACAAAAATTTTGCAAATCACGTGATTAATGACGTCATAAATGACAAATTTGTCTATCTCAGCAACCAATAAAGATAGAAATGTCAAACCAAAACCGAACTGTAGCGGAGTGTGGTGCAAAACAAGCGATACAAAAGTTTTGCAAATCACGTGATGAATGACGTCATAAATAACGATTTTGTCTATCTCAGCAACCAATAAAGATAGAAACGTCAAACTAAAATAGAACTGTAGCGGAGGGTGGCGCAAAACAAGCGATACAAAAATTTTGCAAATCACGTGATTAAATACGTCATAAATTACCAATTTGTCTATCTCAGCAACCAATAAAGAGAGAAACGGCCAACTAAAACAGAACTGTAGCGGAGAATGGCGCAAAACAAGCGATACAAAACTTTTGCAAATCACGTGATTAATGACGTCATAAATGACGAATTTGTCTATCTCAGCAACCAATGAAGATAGAAACCTCAAACCAAAACCAAACTGTAGCGGAGGGTGGCGCAAAACAAGCGATACATAAATTTTGCAAATCACGTGATTAATGACGTCATAAGTGACGAATTTGTCTATCTCAGCAACCAATGAAGATAGAAACCTCAAACCAAAACCAGACTGTAGCGATTGTGGCGCAAAACAAGCGATACAAAAATTTTGCAAATCACGTGATTAATGACGTTATAAATTACGAATTTTTCTATCTCAGCAACCAATAAAGATAGAAACGTCAAATTCAAATAAAACTGTAGCGGATGGTGGCGCAAAACAAGCGATACAAAAATTTTGCAAATCACGTGCTGAATGACGTCATAAATAACGAATTTGTCTATCTCAGCAACCAACAAACAAAGAAACGTCAAACCAAAAGTGAACTGTAGCGAAGGGTGGCGCAAAACAAGCGATAAAAAAATTTTGCAAATCACGTGATTAATGACGTCATAAGTAACGAGTTTGTCTATCTCAGCAACCAATAAAGATAGAAACGTCAAACTAAAATAGAACTGTAGCAGGGGGTGGCGCAAAACAAGCGATACAAAAATTTGGCAAATCACGTGATTGATGACGTCATAAATGACGAATTTGTCTCTCTCAGCAACCAATAAAGATAGAAACCTCAAACCAAAACCAAACTGTAGCGGAGGGTGGCGCAAAACAAGCGATACATAAATTTTGCAAATCACGTGATTAATGACGTCATAAGTGACGAGTTTTTCTATCTCAGCAACCAATGAAGATAGAAACCTCAAACCAAAACCAAACTGTAGAGATTGTGGCGCAAAACAAGCGATACAAAAATTTTGCAAATCACGTGATTAATGACGTCATAAATTACGAATTTTTCTATCTCAGCAACCAATAAAGATAGAAACGTCAAATTCAAATAAAACTGTAGCGGATGGTGGCGCAAAACAAGCGATACAAAAATTTTGCAAATCACGTGCTGAATGACGTCATAAATAACGAATTTGTCTATCTCATCAACCAATAAACATAGAAACGTCAAACCAAAAGTGAACTGTAGCGAAGGGTGGCGCAAAACAAGCGATACAAAAATTTTGCAAATCACGTGATTAATGACGTCATAAGTGACGAGTTTGTCTATCTCAGCAACCAATAAAGATAGAAACGTCAAACTAAAATAGAACTGTAGCGGAGGGTGGCGCAAAACAATCGATACAAAATTTTGCAAATCACGTGATTAATGACGTCATAAGAGACGAGTTTGTCTATCTCAGCAACCAATAAAGATAGAAACGTCAAACCAAACATGAACTGTAGCGGAGGGTGGCACAAAACAAGCGATACAAAAATTTTGCAAAGCGCGTGATTAATGACGTCATAAATGACGAATTTGTCTATCTCAGCAACCAATAAATATAGAAATGTCAAACCAAAACCGAACTGTAGCGGAGTGTGGTGCAAAACAAGCGATACAAAAGTTTTGCAAATCACGTGATGAATGACGTCATAAATAACGATTTTGTCTATCTCAGCAACCAATAAAGATAGAAACATCAAACTAAAATAGCACTGTAGCGGAGGGTGGCGAAAAACAAGCGATACAAAAGTTTTGCAAATCACGTGATTAAATACGTCATAAATTACCAATTTGTCTATCTCAGCAACCAATAAAGAGAGAAACGGCCAACTAAAACAGAACTGTAGCGGAGAATGGCGCAAAACAAGCGATACAAAACTTTTGCAAATCACGTGATTAATGACGTCATAAATGACGAATTTGTCTATCTCAGCAACCAATGAAGATAGAAACCTCAAACCAAAACCAAACTGTAGCGATTGTGGCGCAAAACAAGCGATACAAAAATTTTGCAAATCACGTGATTAATGACGTCATAAGTGACGAGTTTGTCTATCTCAGCAACCAATAAAGATAGAAACGTCAAACTAAAATAGAACTGTAGCGGAGGGTGGCGCAAAACAATCGATACAAAATTTTGCAAATCACGTGATTAATGACGTCATAAGAGACGAGTTTGTCTATCTCAGCAACCAATAAAGATAGAAACGTCAAACCAAACATGAACTGTAGCGGAGGGTGGCACAAAACAAGCGATACAAAAATTTTGCAAAGCGCGTGATTAATGACGTCATAAATGACGAATTTGTCTATCTCAGCAACCAATAAATATAGAAATGTCAAACCAAAACCGAACTGTAGCGGAGTGTGGTGCAAAGCAAGCGATACAAAAGTTTTGCAAATCACGTGATGAATGACGTCATAAATAACGATTTTGTCTATCTCAGCAACCAATAAAGATAGAAACATCAAACTAAAATAGCACTGTAGCGGAGGGTGGCGAAAAACAAGCGATACAAAAGTTTTGCAAATCACGTGATTAAATACGTCATAAATTACCAATTTGTCTATCTCAGCAACCAATAAAGAGAGAAACGGCCAACTAAAACAGAACTGTAGCGGAGAATGGCGCAAAACAAGCGATACAAAACTTTTGCAAATCACGTGATTAATGAGGTCATAAATGACGAATTTGTCTATCTCAGCAACCAATGAAGATAGAAACCTCAAACCAAAACCAAACTGTAGCGATTGTGGCGCAAAACAAGCGATACAAAAATTTTTGTATTGACGTCATAAATAACGAATTTTTCTATCTCAGCAACCAATAAAGAGAGAAACGGCCAACTGAAACAGAACTGTAGCGGAGGATGGCGCAAAACAAGCGATACAAAAATTTTGCAAATCACGTGATTAATGAGGTCATAAATGACGAATTTGTCTATCTCAGCAACCAATGAAGATAGAAACCTCAAACCAAAACCAAACTGTAGCGATTGTGGCGCAAAACAAGCGATACAAAAATTTTGCAAATCACGTGATTAATGACGTCATAAGTAACGTGTTTGTCTATCTCAGCAACCAATAAAGATAGAAACGTCAAATTCAAATAAAACTGTAGCGGATGGTGGCGCAAAACAAGCGATACAAAAATTTTGCAAATCACGTGCTGAATGACGTCATAAATAACGAATTTGTCTATCTCAGCAACCAACAAACAAAGAAACGTCAAACCATAAGTGAACTGTAGCGAAGGGTGGCGCAAAACAAGCGATAAAAAAATTTTGCAAATCACGTGATTAATGACGTCATAAGTAACGAGTTTGTCTATCTCAGCAACCAATAAAGATAGAAACGTCAAACTAAAATAGAACTGTAGCAAGGGGTGGCGCAAAACAAGCGATACAAAAATTTGACAATTCACGTGATTGATGACGTCATAAATGACGAATTTGTCTCTCTCAGCAACCAATAAAGATAGAAACCTCAAACCAAAACCAAACTGTAGCGGAGGGTGGCGCAAAACAAGCGATACATAAATTTTGCAAATCACGTGATTAATGACGTCATAAGTGACGAGTTTTTCTATCTCAGCAACCAATAAAGATAGAAACGTCAAACCAAAACCAAACTGTAGCGGAGGGTGGCGCAAAACAAGCGATATAAAATTTTGCAAATCACGTGATTAATGACGTCATAAGAGACGAGTTTGTCTATCTCAGCAACCAATAAAGATAGAAACGTCAAACCAAACATGAACTGTAGCGGAGGGTGGCACAAAACAAGCGATACAAAAATTTCGCAAATCACTTCATTAATGACGTCATAAGTGACGAGTTTGTCTATCTCAATAACCAATAAAGATAGAAACGTCAAACTAAAATAGAACTGTAGCGGAGGGGTGGTGCAAAACAAGAGATACAAAAATTTTGCAAATCACGTGATGAATGACGTCATAAATAACGATTTTGTCTATCTCAGCAACCAATAAAGATAGAAACGTCAAACTAAAATAGAACTGTAGCGGAGGGTGGCGCAAAACAAGCGATACAAAAATTTTGCAAATCACGTGATTAAATACGTCATAAATTACCAATTTGTCTATCTCAGCAACCAATAAAGAGAGAAACGGCCAACTAAAACAGAACTGTAGCGGAGAATGGCGCAAAACAAGCGATACAAAACTTTTGCAAATCACGTGATTAATGACGTCATAAATGACGAATTTGTCTATCTCAGCAACCAATGAAGATAGAAACCTCAAACCAAAACCAAACTGTAGCGATTGTGGCGAAAACAAGCGATACAAAAATTTTGCAAATCACGTGATTAATGACGTCATAAATAACGAATTTTTCTATCTCAGCAACCAATAAAGAGAGAAAAGGCCAACTAAAACAGAACTGTAGCGGAGGATGGCGCAAAACAAGCGATACAAAAATTTTGCAAATCACGTGATTAATGAGGTCATAAATGACGAATTTGTCTATCTCAGCAACCAATGAAGATAGAAACCCCAAACCAAAACCAAACTGTAGAGATTGTGGCGCAAAACAAGCGATACAAAAATTTTGCAAATCACGTCATTAATGACGTCATAAATTACGAATTTTTCTATCTCAGCAACCAATAAAGATAGAAACGTCAAATTCAAATAAAACTGTAGCGGATGGTGGCGCAAAACAAGCGAATCAAAAATTTTGCAAATCACGTGCTGAATGACGTCATAAATAACGAATTTGTCTATCTCAGCAACCAATAAACATAGAAACGTCAAACTAAAATAGAACTGTAGCGAAGGGTGGCGCAAAACAAGCGATACAAAAATTTTGCAAATCACGTGCTGAATGACGTCATAGGTGACGAATTTGTCTATCTCAGCAACCAATAAAGATAGAAACGTGAAACTAAAATAAAACTGTAGCGGAGTGTTTCACAAAACAAGCGATACAAAAATTTTGCAAGTCACGTGATTAATGACGTCATAAATAACGAATATATCTATCTCAGCAACCAATGAAGATAGAAACCTCAAACCAAAACCAAACTGTAGAGATTGTAGCGCAAAACAAGCGATACAAAAATTTTGCAAATCACGTGCTGAATGACGTCATAAATAACGAATTTGTCTATCTCAGCAACCAATAAACATAGAAACGTCAAACCAAAACCAAACTGTAAAAATTGTGGCGCAAAACAAGCGATACCAAAATTTTGCAAATCACGTGCTAAATGACGTCATAGGTGACGAATTTGTCTATCTCAGCAACCAATAAAGATAGAAACGTGAAACTAAAATAAAACTGTAGCGGAGTGTTTCACAAAACAAGCGATACAAAAATTTTGCAAGTCACTTGATTAATGACGTCATAACTGACGAATTTGTCTATCTCAGCAACCAATAAAGATAGAAGCGTCAAACTAAAATAAAACTGTAGCCAAGGGTGGCGAAAAACAAGCGATAGAAAAATTTTGCAAATCACGTCATTAATGACGTCATAAGTGACGAGTTTGTCTATCTCAGCAACCAATAAAGATAGAAACGTCAAACTAAAACAGAACTGTAGCGAAGTGTGGCACAAAACAAGCGATACAAAAATTTTGCACATCACGTGATGAATGACGTCATAAATGACGAATTTGTCTCCCTCAGTAACCAATAACGATAGAAACGTCAAACCAAAACTGAACTGTAGCGGAGGGTGGCGCAAAACAAGCGACCCAAAAATTTTGCAAATCACGTGATTATTGACGTCATAAATAACGAATTTGTCTATCTCAGCAACCAATAAACATAGAAACGTCAAATTCAAATAAAACTGTAGCGGATGGTGGCGCAAAACAAGCGATACAAAAATTTTGCAAATCACGTGCTGAATGACGTCATAAATAACGAATTTGTCTATCTCAGCAACCAATAAACATAGAAACGTCAAACCAAAAGTGAACTGTAGCGAAGGGTGGCTCAAAACAAGCGATACAAAATTTTGCAAATCACGTGATTAATGACGTCACAAGTGACGAGTTTGTCTATCTCAGCAACCAATAAAGATAGAAACCTCAAACTAAATTAGAAATGTAGCGGAGGGTGGCGCAAAACAAACGAAACAAAAATTTTGCAAATCACGTCATTAATGACGTCATAAGTGACGAGTTTGTCTATCTCAGCAACCAATAAAGAGATAAACGGTCAACTAAAACAGAACTGTAGCCAAGGGTGGCGCAAAACAAGCTATACAAATATTTTGCAAGTCACGTGATGAATGACGTCATAAATGACGAATTTGTCTATCTCAGCAACCAATAAAGATAGAAACTTGAAACTAAAATAAAACTGTAGCGGAGGGTTTCACAAAACAAGCGATACAAAAATTTTGCAAATCACGTGCTGAATGACGTCATAAATAACGAATTTGTCTATCTCAGCAACCAATAAACATAGAAACGTCAAACCAAAAGTGAACTGTAGCGAAGGGTGGCGCAAAACAAGCGATACAAAAATTTTGCAAATCACGTGCTGAATGACGTCATAAGTGACGAATTTGTCTATCTCAGCAACCAATAAAGATAGAAACGTGAAACTAAAACAAAACTGTAGCGGAGTGTTTCACAAAACAAGCGATACAAAAATTTTGCAAGTCACGTGATTAATGACGTCATAAATAACGAATTTGTCTATCTCAGCAACCAATAAAGATAGAAACGTCAAACTAAAATAAAACTGTAGCGGAGGGTGGCACAAAACAAGCGATACAAAAATTTTGCAAATCACGTGATTAATGACGTCATAAATGACGAATTTGTCCATCTCAGCAACCAATAAAGATAGAAACGTCAAACTAAAACAGAACTGTAGCGAAGGGTGGCACAAAACAAGCGATACAAAAATTTTGCACATCACTTGATTAATGACGTCATAAATGGCGAATTTGTCTATCTCAGCAACCAATAAACATAGAAACGTCAAACCAAAAGTGAACTGTAGCGAAGGGTGGCTCAAAACAAGCGATACAAAATTTTGCAAATCACGTGATTAATGACGTCATAAGTGACGAGTTTGTCTATCTCAGCAACCAATAAAGATAGAAACCTCAAACTAAATTAGAAATGTAGCGGAGGGTGGCGCAAAACAAACGAAACAAAAATTTTGCAAATCACGTCATTAATGACGTCATAAGTGACGAGTTTGTCTATCTCAGCAACCAATAAAGAGATAAACGGTCAACTAAAACTGAACTGTAGCCAAGGGTGGCGCAAAACAAGCTATACAAATATTTTGCAAGTCACGTGATGAATGACGTCATAAATGACGAATTTGTCTATCTCAGCAACCAATAAAGATAGAAACTTGAAACTAAAATAAAACTGTAGCGGAGGGTTTCACAAAACAAGCGATACAAAAATTTTGCAAATCACGTGCTGAATGACGTCATAAATAACGAATTTGTCTATCTCAGCAACCAATAAACATAGAAACGTCAAACCAAAAGTGAACTGTAGCGAAGGGTGGCGCAAAACAAGCGATACAAAAATTTTGCAAATCACGTGCTGAATGACGTCATAAGTGACGAATTTGTCTATCTCAGCAACCAATAAAGATAGAAACGTGAAACTAAAACAAAACTGTAGCGGAGTGTTTCACAAAACAAGCGATACAAAAATTTTGCAAGTCACGTGATTAATGACGTCATAAATAACGAATTTGTCTATCTCAGCAACCAATAAAGATAGAAACGTCAAACTAAAACAGAACTGTAGCGAAGGGTGGCACAAAACAAGCGATACAAAAATTTTGCACATCACTTGATTAATGACGTCATAAATGGCGAATTTGTCTCTCTCAGTAACCAATAACGATAGAAACGTGAAACCAAAACCGAACTATAGCGGAGGGAGGCACAAAACAAGCGATACAAAAATTTTGGAAATCACGTGATTAATGACGTCATAAGTGGCGAGGTTGTCTATCTCAGCAACCAATAAAGATAGAAACGTCAAACCAAAATCGAAGTGTATCGCACTGTGGCGCAAAAGAAGCGATACAAAAATTTTGCAAATCACGTGATTAATGACATCATAAATGACGAATTTTTTTATCTCCGCAACCAATAAAGATAGAAACGTCAAACCAAAACCGAACTTTAGCGGATAGTGGTGCAAAACAAGCGATACAAAAGTTTCGGAAATCACGTGATTAATGACGTCATAAATAACGAATTTGTCTATCTGAGCAACCAATAAAGATAGAAACGTCAAACCAAAACTGAGCTGTATGAGAGTCAGGTGCAAAAGAAGCGATATAAAAATTTTGCAAATCATGTGATCAAAGACGTCAAAAATAACGTATTTGTCTATCTCAGCAACCAATAAAGATAGAAACGTCAAACCAAAACCGAACTGTAGAATAGGAACGCGCAAAACAAGCGATCCAAAAATTTTGCAATTCACATGATTAATGATTTCATAAATAACGAATTTGTCTATCTCAGCAACCAATAAAGATAAAAACGTCAAACCAAAACAGAACTGTAGTGGAGTGCGTATTTTTGCAACACTTGTTTTGTGCCATCCTCCGCTAAAGTTTGGTTTTGGTTTGACGTTTCTATCTTTTTTGGTTGCTGAGATAGACATATTCGTCATATATGACGTCATTAATCACGTGATTTGCAAAATTTTTGTATCGCTCATTTTGCGCCACACTGCGCTACAGTTCGGTTTTGGTTTGACGTTTCTATCTTTATTGGTTGCTGAGATAGACAAATTCGTTATTTATGACGTCATTAATCACGTGACTTGCAAAATTTTTGTTTCGCTTGATTTGTGCCACACTCCGCTACAGTTGTGTTTTAGTTTGACGTTTCTATCTTTATTGGTTATTGAGATAGACAAATGCGTCATTTATGACGTCATTCAGCACGTGATTTGCAAAATTTTTGTTTCGCTTATCTTGCGCCACACTCCGCTACAGTTCGGTTTTGGTTTGACGTTTCTATCTTTATTGGTTGCTGAGATAGACAAATTCGTCATTTATGACGTCATTAATCACGTGATTTGCAAAATTTTTCTATCGCTTATTTTGCGCCACCCTCCGCTACAGTTCAGTTTTGGTTCGACGTTTCTATCTTTATTGGTTATTGAGATAGACAAATGCGTCATTTATGACGTCATTAATCACGTGATTTGCAAAATTTTTCTTTCGCTTATTTTGCGCCATCCTGTGCTACAGTTCGGTTTTGGTTTGACGTTTCTATCTTTATTAGTTGCTGAGATAGTCAAATGCGTCATTTATGACGTCATTAATCACGTGATTTGCAAAATTTTTGTATCGCTTGGTTTCCGCCACACTTGGCTACAGTTCGATTTTGGTTTGACATTTCTATCTTTATTGGTTGCTGAGATAGACAAATTCGTTATTTATGACGTCATTAATCACGTGACTTGCAAAATTGTTGGATCGCTTGTTTTGTGCTACCCTCCGCTATAGTTCTGTTTTAGTTTGACGTTTCTATCTTTATTGGTTATTGAGATAGACAAATTCGTCATTTATGACGTCATTAATCACGTTATTTGCAAAATTTTTGTATCGCTTTTTTTGCGCCACACTGCGCTACAGTTCGGTTTTGGTTTGACGTTTCTATCTTTATTGGTTGCTGAGATAGACAAATTCGTTATTTATGACGTCATTAATCACGTGACTTGCAAAATTTTTGTTTCGCTTATTTTGCGCCACACTCCGCTACAGTTCGGTTTTGGTTTGACGTTTCTATCTTTATTGGTTGCTGAGATAGAGAAATTCGTTATTTATAACGTCATTAATCACGTGATTTGCAAAATTTTTGTATCGCTTGTTTTGTGCCTCCCTCCGCTATAGTTCGGTTTTATTTTGACTTTTCTATCTTTATTGGTTATTGAGATAGACAAATTCGTCATATAAGACGTCATTAATCATGTGATTTGCAAAATTTTTGTATCGCTTATTTTGCGCCAACCTCCGCTACAGTTCGGTTTTGGTTTGACGTTTCTATCTTTATTGGTTGCTGAGATAGACAAATTCGTTATTTATGACGTCATTAATCACGTGACTTGCAAAACTTTTGCATCGCTTGTTTTGTGCCTTCCTCCGCTACAGTTCGGTTTTAGTTTGACGTTTCTATCTTTTTTGGTTGCTGAGATAGACAAATTCGTCATTTATGACGTCATTAATCACGTGATTTGCAAAATTTTTGTATCGCTTGTTTTGTGCCACCCTCCGCCATAGTTCTATTTTAGTTTGACGTTTCTATCTTTATTGGTTGCTGAGATAGACAAATGCGTCATTTATGACGTCATTAATCACGTGATTTGCAAAATTTTTGTATCGCTTGTTTTGTGCCACCCTCCGCCATAGTTCTATTTTAGTTTGACGTTTCTATCTTTATTGGTTGCTGAGATAGACAAATGCGTCATTTATGACGTCATTAATCACGTGATTTGCAAAATTTTTGTATCGCTTGTTTTGCGCCACCCTCCGCTACAGTGCTATTTTAGTTTGACGTTTCTATCTTTATTGGTTGCTGAGATAGACAAATTCGTCATTTATGACGTCATTAATCACGTGATTTGCAAATTTTTATTGATACACATCCATTTTCTGAAGCTTGAAATCCACTGTCGTCATTTGCTTCTTCAGTATTTGCCAATCTTAATTGCAACAAAATTCCCTTCTTGATAGGATGTAACTTTCCAGATGTATGATTCTTAATATATTCACGAATGTTAACCATCATTTTCTGTTGATACTTCGCCAATTTGATATATATTTCTATTAATGGGTATCATACCCGGTAAATCATCTACACACATCTTCTTCATGCTGGTAGCATCTTTAGGCTCCGGTTCTCGCTTCATTTTAGGTTCTGTCTTAATTTTTCGCTTTTTACACGGCGACGTCGTAGCAGGTAACTCATCTCTTTTCATCTTTCTATGATATAGTCGCCTTTGACGTGACTTCACCTTAGACTTTAGCATGGACATTGCTTTAGACTTTGATGTAGGTATTGTCTCAGGCTTTGCTGTAAAATTTTCTGCAGGCATTGTCTCAGACTTTTCTACAGACATTGTCATAAAGGGCAGCTGCTGTTGCTCTTCAGTATCTTGATACAGAATGCGTCACGTTGAGGGCGGCTGCCTTTTATACTCTATATACTCTCACACTCGACACACTATGCCCTAATATGTTTAGAAATAACATAGCTTTATATACAACAACTCGTTGAACAACATATTGAACAAGTTGAACATGTTCAACTTACCTAACAACATCTTGAACAACATGTTGAACATGTTGAACAACATGTTGGTTGAACATGTTGAACATGTTGTTGAACGTGTTGAACATGTTGTTGACCATGTTGAACATGTTGTTGAACGTGTTGAACATGTTGTTGAACATGATGAACATGTTGTTGAACATGTCGACCATGTTGTTGAACATGATGAACATGTTGAACATGTTGTTGAACATGTTGAACAACATGTTGGTTGAATATGTTGAACAACATAATGAACTAAATGGGGTTTAGTAGGGGGCGGGCTTGAGGGGGGTTAGGGCCGGGGGGGGGGGGTTTCGGCGGGGGGGGTCGGCCTGTTCCCCTGGACCGGGGAAGGAGTAGGACCCCGTACCTCTCCCTTCCCGGCGGGACCCAGCCCTGGGGGGACAAAACATAGAATGTCGAAAAATTCCAGACTAATTTAAAAAATATAAGGTCAGGAAGAAAAATTGTCCATTATCGGTTTAATTGTTATATAAAAAGTTTACACATCACTGGCATTATTGAATTAAAAGTTGTTATTCTGGGGCGTCTGATGTGTTTCTGGGACGATAACGCGGAAGACAAAATCTGGAACCCAAAATTATTGGATACATTTCTCCTCTGAAAGGTCATTTTCAGTACTTTTTCTGTGTACCGGGTAAATTTCTTACCTTAAAGTCTATATCTTTCTTCTCCTTTCTTTTTTCTGTCTTTTTTCTTTTCTTTCTTTCTTTCTTTCTTTCTTTCTTTTTTAATTTTTTTTTTAAATATCTGGGTTATTTATTCTTTGCTATTTCGCTTTTTTTTAAATTTGCGATTTAAGTGACTCGGTGGGGGAGGGAGGCGGGGTGGGGGAGGTGAGGGGGTGAGATAGATGAAGTGGGGTGAAGGGTGAGGAACTTTTTGACCCCCTGCTTTCAAAAATTCTAATTAACATACAGTTTATTAATTGTTCAGCAAGAATATAATTGTCATATTGTAGAAGATAAATTTCAAAATATCAATTGTTGTTCAAATGAATAAGGAATAGACTATGAAATTTACATATTAAATAAATCGTTGAACTTTCAGTTTTGCATAAAACTATTTAGCGTAATATTGGGACAATCCAATAACGCAGTCATTTAATGCCCATATTGATCCTGCTTTTATATGGATCACCGAAAGCTGATCAATAGGAGCCGCCATGTTCGCGATTATGCTAGACATTTAAGCTATTGATTTGGCAAAGAAATAACACACAAACAGAGCTGCTGTCCTGTCATTATGCCACCGCTTACTATGTTATTAAGCGGCCTCGCATGCATAAATAAACGGAAGATTTTGCAACAGAAAGGGTAAAGCAAATAAATCTCTGCTTTTGGACCAAGGTTTACACCTCGGTATATTTTTCTGACGGATTTGCATTTTTATTTAATGAATGTCGATAGTTTGATTTCATAAGAGTGGAGCTAAAAACAACAGAAAATACATTGCTGATCATAGTAAGTGAATTTTTTAAAATTTTATTACAAATACATTCAAATACAATGTTTAAGTTCTTATTACAGAATGATTATAAGAGTGAAACATTTATTAAAAACAACCTGAAGGCGATAAGTCACGCTAAGATTATGCCATTTTTATACTAAATAATGAACTGAATTAATCAATTAATTGTTTACAGCTAGACTTTTAATTCAAGTCAAGCAGAGATTTTTTTATTATTGACAGATTTATTTTACGCTGATATTATTTTGTTTAAAAATGAAAATTTTAATGACAGTTTCTAAATTTACATCAAGAGCTTTAATTATAAAAAAAAGAATATCAAACAATGTCAGTTGATAAATTGATTTTTTTTCTCTGTTTTTTTTAGACGAATTGAATCGATTTAAGAACTATATTTGAGATAAGTGACGATTGACGCCACAGCGATGTGTCGAGTCTTGGAGTTTCTGATCCTGGTGCTCATTTGCGTTACCCACAATGCACTAGCCACGGATCCTGTACTGGATCCGCCAACGCTGGACGATAATTTGGGAAATACGGCGGACGAGGACAGCGTCATCACATGGGTAGATATGCCCGGCGGTAAATATAAAGCCAATAAGAAATACGATGACGGGCAGCTCGAAGGATTTCTCAACATGAAGGATGGATTCATCAAGACACTTCAAAGCAAAATGCTGGATAAAAGTAAGATTTGATTTATTTAGAAAATGCTTAGTGCAAAGGTCTGCCTTTTACAGCACCATTCTATTTTTCAACGGAAAATTTAGCTGATTGGGTGTTGGTCACCATTCAGTGTTTGGCGAACAGAGAACTAAAACTACGTTACCAAAAAAAATGTACTTATTTTTTAATTTATGGCTGACCGAACATTTTTCTTTTTTAAAAGGGAGAAGTTACAGATTTTGCAAGATATATCTCTAATTCAATTTCCTCCCATAGTCAATGAAATGTTGAATTTCTTCTTGTCCCATCTTTTTTTAAGTTTCATATCTCGAAAACTGTTAGACTTTTGCATGGACAGCCAGAACGTCGATAGAAACATGTATTATTATCATTCGACCTATTGTTGTTGTTACACCTTGTTACACGCTGCTGGTGTTACACCTTGTTACACTTAACTTGAAAGTGAACACAGGATATCAGGAACTTAAAAAAAACCCCAACAACTAGTAAATATTTATCAAAACTTAAGAGTTTTAAGCGGCTGCTTCCACCCAGCCACGATGTCTGAATGACGTCATCGCGTCTCTGGCACAGAATCAGGCATGGGTGGGGTGGAGAAACAAGCATAGTAACGCTCATATACTGCCAAGTAGTCCTCCCCCCCTCCCCCCCCCCCCCCCACCGGACCAGTACCTACAGAGTAGACCCTTTTTGCTTTTGATAAAATTTCTGACAGTAAATACTGTAATGTAGAACTTCGCCAGGTGAACAGGAGAAAGTTTCGCCGTTCTTTCACATCGCAGCGATGGGTCAAACTTCGCGAGGAAAAAGGGGGTAGTGACTTTCCCTATCCAATAAATAGCTAAAGCAAGGGTTTGATAAAATCGGAATGCAGTGTTTTACCAGACAAGCGATAATCTGCTGTAATAACGAAGTGAGAAAGTCTGCAAACGCCCAAAATATTGAATTTGTAACGCGCAGACAATAGGCTGTTTTTTTGTAAGTCTTGGGTCACGTCAGTAGGCAAAATTATGCTTGCTTCTTGGATCTTTTTTGTTTGTTTCACTCTCTTTTTTTTGGCTTTAATTTAGCAAATGTTTGAACGAGGATCACACCCATACACAGCTACAAGACCTCTCTGTGCTATAATTTCAAAAAGTTATAAAAACCCAGAAATTATAAATACTCTCAATTTTAACTTCACTTATAAAAAGCACGATAAAAGTTGTTATTGTCATTTATTTTTTTTCTTCTTCTTTTCAGCACTTATTTCAGACGTACTTTTGAGCGAAATCTCCTTCGCAGAAGCGGGTAGAAAAGTAGGCGTATTTTTGATCGGCTTCGCGATCTGCCTTGTCATCGGCATTCTCTTCCTGCTGCTCTTCCCCCTCATCGGCTGCTGTTTCTGCTGCTGTCGTCTGTGTGGGAACTGTGGCGGCAAACGAGTGCAGAAAGAACCCAGCAGCTGTAAATGCATCTGCTTGACCATCACTCTCGACATCACCATCACTATCATTTTGTAAGTAATAAGCACCTTTTCAAATTACAGTTTCCTGTCTATTACATGATCTTTTTTTCTCCAGCGGTTTTTTGCTCCGGTTTATTTTTGTCCCGGTGGTTTTTGTCCCTGCGGATTTTCCTATCCTAGACCACTACCGGTTGAGGACAAGTGTCTTCCGTCACTAAGTCATGTCTGTTTTCTTTCAGCGTCTGCTCATTTTGTCTTAGCGGTTTTTGTCCCGGCGGTTATTGTGACGGCGCTTTTTGTCCTAGCGAACTTTAGCTCAGGCCCCTGCTAACTGGGGACACGTGTCTGACGTCACTAAGCCACGTCTCTTTGCTTTGAGCGTAGGCTCATTTTGTGCCGGCGGTGTTGCTCTGGACTATTTTTGTCCCGGCGCTTTTTGTCTCGGCTGCTAGCTCACGACACGCGTCTGACGTCACTAAGCCATGCCTCTTTGCTTTCAGCGTCGGCTGTATGATGGCT
Source organism: Protula sp. h YS-2021 (assembly GCA_949752745.1). Lineage (NCBI taxonomy): Eukaryota > Metazoa > Annelida > Polychaeta > Sabellida > Serpulidae > Protula > Protula sp. h YS-2021. Next base: position 6,558,677 of record OX457029.1, read on the forward strand.
GTCATGATGAACGATCGCATGAGTTTCTCCATTGATTATCTAGACGACGCCATCAGTGACAACGTTGATGACATGGGCACTTTCCTCAACCAGACTGCCAATGTAATAGCAAAAAAAAAAAAAAAAAAAAAAACGGAACGACAAAACAATCATTCTTCCCGTTTTAGTCAAAATATAGAGACGAATTTCCAAAAAAAAAACAAAAAAAAAAAAAAACACACACACACACAAAAAAAAAAAACATTGGATTATCTGCTCTGTTCTGGAAGTTTGCAATGTTAAACATAAGCTTTAAATTTCACAACAAAAATACTCATTAAGTTAAAGAAGATCGTATTCCTACTACAATGTAAAAGAATATAAAATATAATTTTCAATTTTTATATTGCTTTTGAAATCTTTTTAAGGAGGTGGAATGGGTAGCGCTGGGAGGATTCAACTTCACCATTGATGTTCTACGGAGGGATCTGGACAGTAAGCTCTAACTTTTACACATAACAAAGGCTGTTCAAATATAAATATAAATGCACCCTCTCTGTATATGGTTATCTGTAAAAACATAATATAAATAACAAGGAAAATTTTTCTGAATCGAGTGTATTTATTGCTACATGAAGTCATTTTTTACTGCACCCAGTAAGCATTCCGACGTCGCTCCAAAGTCGAACTGAGATGGAGACGTCAACCTAACCAAACTGCAACTTTGAATCTGGTTGTAATTTTGATTGTGGTTAGTCGCAGCCATAGATCACATCTAACGAATGTCTTTGACGTCATAGAAGCCGGAAGAACATTGTTCAGACGTTGTTTTTTTGGTCACAACCAAAACCGCATTTTCTCCAACGTCAAAAACAACGTCTTTGGAGCAAAGTCGAATAGACATCAGAAAATCGACGTTGTAAAGACGTCGAACTATCGACGTTGCAAACAACGTTGGAATATAGACATTGCTTCGACGCCATTCGAAACGTTTGCACAACGTTCATTACACCGTCACAATCAACCAATATCGACCGCTGGTCCGACTTTGGGTACGGCGTCGATTGAACGTTGCTCGAACGTCGCAGTATTTACTAGGGAGTAACAAAGAAACCTTTTTAGAGCAAAACGACCAGCAAAATTTCGTGTTTTCTTCAAAATGTTTAACCAGTAGCAATGAAAAGCAGATGTGAAAGAGATGCTAATAATAATAATAATAATAATAATAATAATAATAATAATAATAATAATAATAATAATAATAAAAATAATAATAATAATAATTGCTATTTTGGTAAATGTCTCGTAGATCTAAAAAAATATATTGGGGGTAATCTACATTTAACACGTTAATTTTATTATTTATTTACAGATATAGATTACACTCTTGGGTTACCAATTCGAAATTATCTTGGTAACGATCTGGGCGTCTATCAAATACTGGATGATACTATCGCCATGGATACAAGTAAATGCCTTTTTCTTTACCACTGAGTGACGTCATAAATTTTGCCTACCAGAAGGAAGGGATTGGTGGGGGGGGGGGGTTGAATCCGTTATTTTCAACTATGTACTTCATGTAAAACCCCTGAGATATTTTGTCCTTTGAAAAACAAACCGAAAAAAGTCATGAATCAATCTTTTAAAAATCAATGATTTTTTTTTAGCAGTAAATCAGGGAGTCATTTGAACATACTCCGCCCTCTCCCTTCCCCCTACCCCCTCCTCCTTCCCCCCACCCCCAAACACACACCACCATCATCCCCCATTCTGTGCTTATTTGGTGACGGCACCTTCAAACCCTATTGGCACACAGTTCATTGCTTTACGGTTTGATCATCAAAGTTTATGTCTACATTTCAGCGATTGACAACACGATTGTACAGATGCAGTACGTGGACTCAAATCAAACGGAGTGGGAGGCAACGATGACGGACCTGGAATCGGCTTTGTCTGATTTACGAACCCTGCTTGACGACGCTAATTATTTAGACCACGCCTCGTGCCGAGCCGACACGGATTGTGACGCTTTGTACAACAACATCACACTGCTCACCTCGCTAGCCGACACCAGCGCAGTGAGTTTTCTACGACGTGTTCTGTGACGACATTCCACTGTGTCTTCTACCTTTTCCCGACCCAGGCGTCACCTTACATGACGACATACCTTACCCACCCAGCTGTCGGTATCGACAATGCGCTATAGGGGAAACATAACGCTACATGCTTCTCTATTTGACCCATACTCAGTGCAGTTAATTTCTGCATTATAATATGCCACAATATTACCTTGCACTTTACCACAGTTGACCCCATAGCCTGGTGTATCAGCAATGTAACAGTAGGCTACTCACTGCCCGGCTCAACGCATTACATGTCGTCACTAACTCGTCATTGACTCAGCGCAGTTTCTCCTGCAGCTGCGTGGCGGTTTATGTTATATATATTTCGCGTTTTTATCCAATTAAAACGGATTTTTGTTTGTACAAATGTTGTAGCTGTTCAGTTGGATCGAACCGACGCTTGAAAAGTATCATCCATATCTTTTCTCGCCCGTAAACTCATAGAATTGGATGACCCAAACTAAGTGAGGGTCTCCTATTCTTGAAATTTCCTTGACTGCTTGGTGCTCCCCTCTGTAAGTAACCTCCCAGGTGGCGCCACTAACGTCACTTTGAATCCTGACGCTCCGAAGAAGTGGGCCCCGATGTAGGGGGAGGAGAGGGCTGGTAGATGTAGCGTCGGTTCGATCCAACTGAACAGCTACAACATTTGTACAAACAAAAATCCGTTTTAATTGGATAAAAACGCGAATTTTGTTCATACAAATGACTTATAGCTGCCGTTGGATCGACCCGACGCTTGAAAATCAGATTAATGCACAGGACGGCTACATCTGAGGCGCACGAACTGCGGGCGTCGCCCGTACCACATTAGCCAACGCAGAAACAAACACAGATACGTTGACTGAAGATTTAATTTTCTCAACTCAACGGAATACAACAAATGAGTAAGTATCTCTGGCGCCACCACGGGCGCCAAATTCATGTCGCACAAGCTGGGGCGCCACTACCGTGACGGGCACCCGGAGGGGGGGGGCCATGTCCCCCCCCCCTTTTTTTTTTTTTTTTTGCCGCCACCCGTCGTGGCTGGTGGCCCCGTTGCGTGTCCCTAAAACCTTAATGGGCCCCGGCCCATCGGTGCTGTGGGGCCGCCGTCTGGTTCCATGCCCCCCCCCACTCTCGGCTGTGGGCCCCATCCGGTGGGCCGAGAGGGGGGGTGGGGCCCGCCGTGAGGCTGAAGGGGCCCCCGTGTGTCTGGACGCCAGGCGCAAGCGCGCAGTCTGTGGGTCCCGTGTTGGCCCCAAATGTTAAGGCGTCGCGGTCCCGGTCTGGTGACCCGAAGAACGAACTAACTTCTTAACTAATGAGTCCCGGGAGTAGTCTCTTGCTGGAGCTGTTGTGGGGCCGTTCCCCACCTGGAGTGGCGATGCCCCATGTCGCTCTGAGACTACTGTGATCTGTTCTTCTGTTTGAGAGGCTTCTCGCCTTGCTTGTGGCTCTTTTTGCTCCCCCCTCGAAATCTGCAAACAGAAACACATGAGTGCCAGGCTGGAGAAGATCATAACATGTCCATTACTTTGCGTTTATCACCGACTCGGCGGCCACAAACGGCAGCCTGCAAAGCCTTGAAACCGAATCTCGCGTAAAATCCTGCAAATAGAATTTTATGAAACTGTTGGGGGATTGCCAACAGCCCGACTTTAAAATTTCCTCCATGGTGGCCCCTTTTACAGCTTTTAACGAGCAGGCCACCTGGCGGATTTCGTGTGGGTGGGCATGAATTGAGTTGGGCCGCCCACTGTCTCGGTTAAATTCTTCATACGCTGAGACTATTGCTTGTCGCAGGTAGTTAGAAATTGTCGATTTCCCTACGTCTCTATTTATGTGAGGAAGGAAAGAGATGATGAGGCGTTTCTGCTGCGGGGCCCTTATGGCCTTGGTGGCCGCCAGATACTGTAACAGCGTTGTCACTGGGCACAGCAGATTCCGCTCGCCTCTATTGCTCCTGTTTGCCCCTTCAACGAGGGGAGAACTATTTCCGAGAAAGTGCCTTTCCCGTGTGTTATTATGTGGGTTTTCCCTAAGAATTCTGCCCTAGGTTTCAGGATGATTCTTTTGTGATTCTCTTCATACGTGTAATCCTTGTCTAGGGCATGTATTTCTCCCCGTCTCTTGCCTGACGCTAGGGCCAGCAGGAACGTAACTTTAAGGGTCAGATCCTTGAGCGGTGTGTTCTCTTCGCAGGTGAAGCTTTTGCCGCTGAAATAATTCAGTACCACCCCCCGGTCCCACTGTACTATGTGTTTAGTCGGGGGAGGGCGCTGCAGCTTGAAGTTACGGATTAATTTTGTTAGGCAATCGTCTTGGCCAGGATCATAGCCGGAAGCATTTTTTTTAGCACAGCCCCCAGCGCTGATCTATAACCCTCTATCGTTCGTACGCCTATTTGTCTGGACTCGAACAGGTATATGAAAAAGTCGGCCAAAAGCGGGGCCGTCGCCGTAACGGGGTCCATTTGTGTTAGCAGGCACCATCGTTCGAACACTCTCCACTGTGATTTGTAAACTGATTTGGTGGAGTTTGCGTGCACATCCTGCATGCGTTGTAGTGCTTGTTGTGAGAAGCCTTGTGATTCTAACCAACCCGCTGTATGCACCACAGGTGGAGGTTTAGGTCCCACGGCTGTTGGTGGTTGTGGGGCCAATGCGGCTGATGCACATCCCCCACACCCACCGGCAGTCGCTGTGGTTGTCCCAGCGATAGTCTGGTGAGTAGCGGGTACCACGGTGCCGAGGGGTTGTCTGGGGTCAACAATAGCATTTGAAACCGTTTTTCCCTGGCTAGTCTCTCCATCAGGTGGGGCGTTATTGCGTTCGGCGGAAATGCATATAGCACTTCCTGCGGCCATGTGCAGCTGAGAGCGTCGTTGTCTACTGCTTCCGGATCCGGACACGGAGACACGAACCGTCTCAGCTGTTTTGAAAACCTGGTCGCAAATAGGTCCACTTGTGGTGGCCCCAGAGCCGAATGCTCCACCATCCACTGAAAGCAGCGCCGGCTTAGCATCCATTCTCCCGGCAGGACCTGCCCCTGTCTGGACGCCATATCTGCCAGCACATTGACCCGGGATGTGATGTGGCAACAGCGTGATTTGCTGAGCTGCCGCTAAGTGCCACACTTGGCGTGTGGCTTCCATCAATTCCGGCGACCTCGTACCCCCCCCCCTGTTTCTTTATGTAGCTCACCGTGGTGGAGTTGTCTATGAGACACAGCACGGTTCGCTTCTGGAGTTTGCGCGCCAGCAACTGGAGAGCCTGTTTGACCGCGAGCATCTCCAATACATTTATGTGTGTGTCGTGCAACTCTGAAGGCCAATTGCCTTGAAACAACGTGCTTTCGAAGTGCACTCCCCACCCGCTGTGAGAGGCGTCGGTTTGTATCTGTGCCCCCGGCTGTGGGGCCACGAACCGATCGCCTCGTTGTGTGTTTGACCGGTTGCCCCACCACATTAAGTCTGCCCTCGGTTGCTCTGACAGTGTGACCAGACTTTGGGGCCCCCGTCCTCGCCTCACTGCCGACCGTACCGCTCTTTGGAAGTGCCGGAAATTCAACCGACCTAGGGGCACTGTCTTTTCTGTGGCCACCAGTAACCCCAGAAGGCTTTCTGCTAGCTGTAGCGGTACCGCTACTTTGGCGAGTACCCTTCGAATCAGCGCCTCCAGTTTTTCCAGTCGAGCGGTCGTGGGCAAGGTCAGGCCTCTGACGAAATCGAACTGGTCCCCTAAGAACACGATCATTTGCTCGGGTTCTATTTCCGATTTTTCTAGGTTGACTACCAAGCCCAGATCTATGCATTTGTTGGTGAGATCGAGCGTCTGTTGTGCAACCTTTCCCTTCTCAACACCTGCGATAAGCCAATCGTCTAGGTACTGGAAAAGTAACATCTGCCGTCGTCGGCCCCATGCCTTTAGCGGACGCATTGTCTTGCTGAAAACCCACGGGGCCGGCGAGAGGCCGATCGGCAAAGCTCTGTACCAATACTTTTTGTCTTCCACCTGGAAGCAAAGGTATTTGCGGTGTTGGGGCCTCATAGGTAGGTGGAGATAGGCATCTGATAGGTCTATTGACGTGGCCCACATGCCCGTCTCCACCGCCTTCCTTATGTGCTGACATGTGTCCATTTTGAACGTTGGCGTGACTAGCATTTCGTTCAGGGACTTTAGGTCTATTATCAGGCGCCAACCGCCTGTCTTTTTGGGGCGAAGAAACACACGGCTGAAAAAGCCCTTGTGGTTCTCCGGCACCTCTTCTATTGCATTTTTCTCTAGCAGTTTGGCTACCATCTCTCGTAGTGCGACCGCTTTTTCTGATCCTTGCCTGTAGGAGGTTACTAACTGGGGTGGCGGATTCAGTGTTAGAGATAGGCTTGGTATCTGATCGTCTGCTTTTTTGAAAGGCAGTGGGTACCCATAAAGTAGCCAGCGTACGACCTTGTTTGGGGCCCCCAGGTTTTTCCACTGCTGCCAGAAATGCCTGAGCCTTCCTCCTATGGGCAAGTTTCCTGAGTGCAAAATCTTTTCCTTTAACTCGGACGGTGTAACGCCAGTATCTGAATCGTTTGAGGAGTCCGGAGAGTTCCTGGGCAAGGTCTTCTCCGGGCCCCCCAACTGATTGTCACCTGTGTTTGCTGTGGCCTCTCCCGGGAAAAACACCAGCCGTCGGCTGTCTCTGGGTTGGCCCGTAGCTCGCCGTCCGAGGTGGTGCCGATTGGGTGCGCAGTGCCGCGGATCCCCTGGGTCGCCCCCGGTATGACTTGTGTAGGCGCGGTGGGCCCGCTGTGTATCTGTCTTGGAGCGCCCTATTTTGCAGGTCCTGAACATGCCTGCCATTCAGTTCAGCCAGCAACTCATCGGGAAACAGCTGTGTTTCGTGCAAATACGTGGCGTGGCGCAACTGAAACAGTTTGTCCTGTGCAAGGCGGCACCGCTGCAAAATGTTGTCCCTGCGTAGTTGTATCGTGTTTGATAGGAGGCAGGTGTCTATTTTCACTAGGTCTTTGGTGCACTTGACCAGGCACGCCACCAGCTTGCTGACTAATCCAGTATCTGGGCCCGATAAACTGTTTACCAGCGTTTGGTTAACGTACTCGATGAATGATAAAATTCGCAGACTGGCCCTTGCTACACCCTCGAAGTATGCCATGTCTTTGTCCTTGATTGCTACCTTGTCCTCCGGTCTGACTTGGGGCAACCACGGAGGGGCGTGTTTCGGGAAACTGAGAGGCGCAAACGGAATCGCGTCGTCGCATGGCCTGTACGCTGTTTTGGTAACCCTTAGCTTGGAAGATAGGTGCATTCTTCCGAAATCCAGGGCTCGACCGTAGTTGGAGTCCTTTGTCTGGAATTCTGCTTCCTTCAGTTTGACTGCGTCCCGAATCCCTGCAGCTGTGTCCAGAGCCAAGAATTCGGGCCCCGTTTCTCGCGGACCTTCGGACTCCAGTCTGAAAACGGATTCGGACTGCTGTAGTGGTCTCCCCACTTTTGCACTCGAAAATGTTTGCACCAGCTCTATGACCTCCCGAAATGGAATGTCACTGAGTTCCGGGACCGAAGATGACGCAGTGATGCCGTCGCTCTCTCGTGATGGGCTGCCGTCCCTGTCAGATAAGTGCAACCGCCTGGAAACCTCGCGTCTATCCCACTCACTTGGGTGGTTCCGCTTCCTGGGTGTGCGCAGTAAGTCCCCACATTCAGGATGTTTAAAAGGTGACTCCTCTACCTGTCCCCTTGCCCGACTGCTCCTGCTGTCTCTATCACGCCGATGGTTTGAGTCCCGGGCCCGGCGGGCGTGGGTGTGGGAGCGGCGCCGTCTGGATCTCGCCCAAGACCGATGTTTATGCTTTGCGGTTTGTTCCGATGGTCGGGAGGAGGAGGAGCGGCTTTAGCTGCTGTCTGTGTCGTAATTGGAAGAGCTGTAGCCCTCCTTTCGTTTCATGTGACTGTACAGCGTTTGCAGTGGTGGGGGTGTGCGCTTGCTGGAGTCCCCGGATTCTGATCTGTCCCCAGAGGAGGAAAAAGATTGCCGACGCAGTTTCTTAGGAGAGTGGCTGACTTCGCGTTTCCTCTCTCGGCCCTTGTTCTCTCTCTCTGTCTGTCGCTCTGTCCTGATTGGGGCCTCACGGGCTACGGGCCCCCCTTTTGTGGCGGGTCCCGCTGTGGGGGCCTGTCGCGCTGCGGGCCCGCTTGCGGCTGTGGGGGCATCCGGTGATCCGGGGCCTCCGGTCATGACGGGCCCCCCTGTCGTAGTTCCGTTGTGTGTGGAGCTCTTCATGACTGATGGTGTCTCCACACTTCCCTCCGCGTCCGGTGGTCTGGATATAGTGCATGGCGCCGTTGAGCGTGTGTGTACTGCCTCGAGTTGCTGTTGAAATAGTAGAGCTTGTTCTTGCAGCGCTCTCTTAACGACCGCCTCTATATCCAGATGCGAGGTCGGTGCAAACTGTCCCTCGTGGGCCCTCGGTGCGATGACAAACGTGCTGGGTGGGGGTACCAGGCTTGGGGCCTGTGCCCCCCTCGACGTTTCGGGTGTAGGAAAGTCCTGGGCCGATACATGAGCTTCTCCGGGGTCCTGTAAGTTGAGGGGCGTGATGGTGGCCTTGCTCTCCGCTAACTCCTCAATGGAGATGAGGGAGCCCCGCTTGTTGGAGCTGTCCCTACTCCTGTGCGAATGCTTGCGTGAAGGGGACTTCTTGCTTTCAAAGTCTGACATGTCTATCGCCTGTGGAGACGATATCTCATCACGTAGCGGTGTGCCCACCTCTGGTTGTTCCGATTCCTGCGCAAGGGTGCCTGTTGACATGTTGCCCCAGAACAGTTTGACTTCGCGGTTGTGTAACTTCCTATGTCGCTGTCTATTAATGTTTTTCCACTGTTTCTTGTTTAGATGTGCGCAGGTGTCACATGTCACAACGCCATCGCATTCTGGCTTGCCAAACCTTGCAGCACAATCCTGGCAGTAACTGTGAGGATCGTCTTTCAAACCCTGGTGTCCGCAGCGTTCTTTCCTCACCATGGCAGGCCGCTCATCCCTGTAACACACGAGGAAATAGCTATTAGTTTTCCTGTAGGTCTACTAGGCGGCGCCCACACCACTAGGCTGGGGCCCCTAGTATAAATACCGTGGTGCCCAAGAGTGGGGCCCCTAAAGTGTTGTTGGCCCTTTCGCGCTAGAATGTGGGTCCCAAGCACCTGCTACTTCCAAACGCGGAAAAGCGCCCACAACCAAACTCCTAATTTCTCTAGAGTTGCCAACCTGAGAGTCACCGGTTCCGGCTGGAACAACGTAGGAGGGTAACCTACCAACGCTAAACTCAACAATAAGGTCGCAGCAAAAGGACAAAAGGTAGTTTTTTTAAAAACTAGGTAGGTTGCGGGCGCATTCCCGCTCAAAACCCAAATGCCAGTAACAACAGAGATTTAGCAACTGTGAAAACGTGTCTGTGAGAAGGTGGCTAACGACCGAGTCTACGCCACTATAGGCAGTTCTGAAGGGTCCGTGTGATAGCAAAAGTATGAATTCTGCTCTCGAACTAGCAGCAAAGTTGTACCTCAGCAGTGAGAGCGTAGTTCTGGGCGCTGCGTTCAAAACTGGCCCTAGCTCCAATCGTGCCGGTAACTCTAAATGCAACGCTGGTGATCGTACAGAGTCTTCGGTTCGTGTGAAATGCTAGAAGGCGACTAGAAACGCCACTGCATAAACAACAAGACTTACCGATCACCAATTATCGCTCCGATAAGGTCCAGTTCTTGCTAAGCCGTTGAACCGATCGGGCCCTGTTAACAGCTACATGTCGTTGGTGTTCCCTGGAAACTTCTACTGGAATCCCTTCCCCGTAATCTTCAGAAGATCTGGGTAAATTTCCTAAAATCCAGAAGCTTCCATCACCTAGACTGTTCGTTTGGGCGTAAGAATGAAAAGTGACGTTAGTGGCGCCACCTGGGAGGTTACTTACAGAGGGGAGCACCAAGCAGTCAAGGAAATTTCAAGAATAGGAGACCCTCACTTAGTTTGGGTCATCCAATTCTATGAGTTTACGGGCGAGAAAAGATATGGATGATACTTTTCAAGCGTCGGGTCGATCCAACGGCAGCTATAAGTCATTTGTATGAACAAAAATGTGTTGCCACTTGACAACAAGCTAAAAAACATATATTATTTTTTTAAAACGGTCTCCCTAAGTGCTGTATAGAAGGCATGGTCCCCCTATGACTGGTTGCAGATCTCTCTTTCTCTCTCTCTCTCTCTCTCTCTCTCTCTCTCTCTCTCTCTCTCTCTCTCTCTCTGTATATATATATATATATATATATATATATATATATATATATATATATATATATATATATATATATATATATATATATATACATATATATATATACCCACAAAAAAGGACTGCGAAATTTCACTGACATAAGTCCTGACTATACTTTCTAAGCCTTTACTGTGTTTTGATTGTGACAGCCGTTTCGCAGCGGGCAGTCCCCAGGATCCAGAAAATATTCAGATGTTCACCGAACGTCAATTCGAGGTTGCGATGTCGACCTGACCGAATAGCAACATTCAGTCTGATTGTAATTTGGCTGTGTTTCGTCTCGATTAAAGACCAACGTGCAATCAACGTCTTTTATAAGCTGTTCAGTAGACGTTGGAGAAGCAACGTTGTGCAAACGTTGCTTTTGGTCGCAACCAAAAAACTCACTTTCTTCCATAATTTTTCTCCCATAATTAATCAATATCTGACAACGTTGCATCAAAGACGTTGATCTGTGGTCGCACCCAATCACAACCAAAGTATAACCACGGTTAATGTGGTGGTTTAGTAGGGTCGACGTCGCAATTTCAAATCCAGATAGACTATAGAATGCTTACTGGGTTAGCGGGTAGTCCAAATTTCAACTTCCATAACAAACCCAAAATTAAGTTGTTCCAGCGTCGCAATGTTTACTGGGGGGGGGGGGGGGGGGGGCGTTGACTCTCGGGCAGCAGAGAGAGCTGGGAAGTGGAGGGTGGAGGTTGGTTAGGTGTCTATGTACTAAATGCAAAAAAACACAATGGTGGCCCATTTTTTTATGAGTTGTATTGAAAAAAAATAAGAACTCCGTCCCCACCCTCATCCACCTCCGCCCTCACCCCAATCCACCTCCTAACCCACTCTCTCTCCCCCGCTATCCACCTCCCACCCCACCCCACCCCATCCACCTCCGCCCCCACCCCCATCCACCTCCCACCCCACCCTCACTCCACTCCCACCCCTATCCACCTCCCACCCCCACCCCATCCACCTCCGCCCTCACCCCAATCCACCTCCCAACCCACTCTCACTCCACCCCCACCCCTATCCACCTCCCACCCCATCCACCTCCGCCCTCACCCCAATCCACCTCCACCTCCGCCCCCACCCCCACCCTCATCCACCTCCGCCCTCATCCCCATCCACCTCCGCCCTCACCCCAATACACCTCCCAACCCACTCTCACTCCGCCCCCAACCCTATCCACCTCCCATCTCCGCCCCACCTCCATCCACCTCCCACCCCACCCTCACTCGCCTCCTACCCCGCCGTGCGTACTTTCGTCATGGATCACACATTGCTTTTGTAGATGACGGATATGACGTCATACATCACAAGTCTTCAAACCATTCAAAACAACAATGATTTAACGGCTTCCGTGGAAAGCGTAAGTAAAGTCGTTTGTTGACAGCTTGTTTTACAGAATAGCTCAAGCTTTATTCTTTAGATACGTCAAAAGTTGCTTTACGTTTGTTCGTGAGCTGCAAAAAAAAAAAGTTATCGATCCTAGCTGTTTTCAGCTGTTTAATTGAGTACTGTTATAACAATATGTAGATCTATGGCTTGTTAATTCTATTTTTGTGAAAATAAACTGCAGGTAAGAAATTCCAAGCTTGCATAGCTGTTTTATAGGTGACTTCAACGCCAGGAGAAATAGGTTGCCGTTTTTTTTGTTTGTTTGTTTTTTTTTTACTGTATAAACAATAGCAGTTCACCGATTTAGTAGGACTTGGCAGGATAAAGGGGGGATTATCTGCTTTACCTAAGCTGGATCGGTTTTGTACTGGATCCCTTGCTTTGATCCAGTCGAACTTATCGAGTGTGGCATTACCTTATTTGTGGAATTCGCAGTTAACACCTGGAACAATTCAGCTAGTGATATCACTATAAGCTAAACTTCCCCAAAGAAAATACATGTTTTTTTTCGCAATGTTTTGTGACATGCTATTAACCATAAATGTACCCACTAAAGTAAAAAAAGGAATAACAATTAAAATCGTGAAGAGAGATTTTCTACAAAGTTCAATGGATCCTCCTTCCCCCCTCCTCCGCCCTCCCCTTCAAAAAAGAAAAAAATAATAATAATAATAAAAGGACCGCAAGTGGGACTGCCCTGAAGTGGTCTGATTTCTGCATTAATTAAATATAGGGTTCTTCACATCTAAGGAGACCTAGAACGGAACCGCAAAGTGGTTTTTTTGTACGGTGGCCCCTTTACGGGGTGGTCAGGGTCTGTCATCGAGCAAAATATAAAATAAAACAAATAGCTCAGTGTAAATATTAACGTTTGCACAAATAACATTTACAAAGACAAATATGAACAGACACTCACAGTAAATACACGCGCATAAACAGACAAGACCAAGGTCTATTTCTAGTTGTTACGTAGATCGACAGAATCACAACCTTTGAAAAGTTCCAGTTGTTTATTTTTGTAGTGATTGCACCACAACGTCAACCCATGTTGTTTTAATAGACGGGAGCAAATATGTGTGTCTTTTTTTCTTAAAAATAAAGTAATTTTTCTGTAATTGTAATTCGTAGGGTCGCCAAACCTTTGATGATATTCCAGAACAGCTAAAAAACGACACAGCAAATGAAGTGAATGGTAAGCAATCTCAAAAGACATTTTTTTATGTAAATTAAAGGGTAAAAGACACGTTAAGATTTGTTTATAAAACTGGTAAATGTTGAAAAATATGGAAACAAGAATATAGTACAGTAGCAAATTGTGCTACTTATAAAATATTGTAATTATGAAGCTCTGTCTTGATCATATCATTTTTAGCACTTTTTTCATCTTTCAGTGCAAAGTTATTGCTAATTTCGTGCTGATTTTTCAATAAATTTGTGCGAAATTTTTGAAAAATTAGCATTTTTATTGAAAACTTAGTAAAAAATTAGCAAATAGAAGTGTTCCAAATTTGTTGAAATTTTTTGTTTAAAATTTTTTTACACATTTTCAGCAACCCAAAGGTGAAACTGAAACCCTGTTTTTTTTTCGGTCTTCTTGTCACATGATCAGCTTGTTCTATTTTATTCTTTTTTTTTTTTTTTTTTGTGCCGCCATTTTACCTAAACAAGCTGATCATGTGACAAGAACATGTGGCAAGAAGACCAAAAAAAAAAAAAAAACAACAACAAAAAAAAAACAGGGTTTCAGTTTTACCTTTAGGTTGTTGAAAATTTTTTAATTTTTTTAAACACTTTCAACAAATTTTTAGCACTTCGTTTTACTAATATGTCTTTGTTAATTTTTCGATAAAAATGCTAATTTAAAAAAATCGCACAAATTTATTGAAAAATTAGCACAAAGTTAGCAACAACTTTGCACTGAAAAATAAAAACAAAGTGCTAAAAACATCAAGATAGAGCTTCGTATTTATTGGCGTAATTACGTGTTTATTTTTTATTTTTTTTGTTTGTTTTGTTTTTATTTGTTTTTTTGTTAATTTGTTTTTTTTGATTGTTTTCTTTTTTCGTTTTTTTTAATGATGGTAAATTGTTTTTCTTCATATATGTAAAGTAGACTCTGTGATTTTTGTTTTACACGACACGTTCGCTACTGTTCGGGAGTGGCATTCTGCTCTGTCCTATTCAACAGCTTTTTTATCCTTATTTTCAAAAATAAGGACATCCTTAAAAATAAGGACAGAGCAGATACCACTCCTGTTCGTATAACAAGTAAACAGAGCCAGTGGCGGGTCCGGGGTTCAGGGAAAAGAGTTGAACTGATAAACTCCATACTTCATCTAATTTTTTAAGTTCAACTCCCCCCCCCCCCTCCTCCCCAACGCCCCTCCCCAAGATAGAGCTTCGTATTTATTGGCGTAATTACGTGTTTATTTTTATTTTTTTTGTTTGTTTTGTTTTTATTTGTTTTTTTTGTTAATTTGTTTTTTTGATTGTTTTCTTTTTTCGTTTTTTTTAATATGGTAAATTGTTTTTCTTCATATATGTAAAGTAGACTCTGTGATTTTTGTTTTACACGACACGTTCGCTACTGTTCGGGAGTGGCATTCTGCTCTGTCCTATTTAAGGACGTCCTTATTCTTGAGATTAAATAGTTCATCTTTCATCCTTCAACAGCTTTTTTATCCTTATTTTCAAAAATAAGGACATCCTTAAAAATAAGGACAGAGCAGATACCACTCCTGTTCGTATAACAAGTAAACAGAGCCAGTGGCGGGTTCGGGGTTCAGGGAAAAGAGTTGAACTGATAAACTCCATACTTCATCTAATTTTTTAAGTTCAACTCCCCCCCCCTCCTCCCCATCGCCCCTTCCCAACCATAACCTGCATCCGCAACTTACAGTAGAATCATAACATTGGCGTAGTCACGGTTTTACAACTGGCGGGGGGGGGGGGGGGCTTTCGTAACGGAGGGATGGGTGCCGAAGGATACTTTATGGCCCCAACTCTGAAAAGTGGGGGGGGGGGGGGAGGCAGAGTTCTCCCCCCCCCCCCCGGCCCTACCGATGGCTACACCTATGCATAATCACCGTATATCAGACACTATCCAAACCCTCTTCTATATCTTTACAGATGCGCTCAACGATTTAAACAGTTTCTATTCAGATATAAACGACAACTTAGCTGACATTGGTGATCTTAAACAGAGCGTAAGTATCACGTTTTCTCATAACGGTCATAACGTTCTTTAGATTTCTTTGTGAGTTTGTGTTCAAATCGGATCATAACGCACACAAAGGATGTTACACAATCGAATTCAATGCATCTGCTGGATATCTGTGGTTCAAAGCTAACTGCTTGAGGCAGCTGTTGTAGTAGTAGTACCAGGTCAAATTATGCAATTTTTAAAAATAAACCAAGCTGTGTAAGCTGCTTCTAGAAGCTATGCTTATTTGCATCATTTTGGAATACATGAAAGTTTAGTTGACGCTGTATTTTAGCTGTAATACTAGAGTCTTCTCGTCATTGACCAGTAATGACGCAATGCTACTCGCTAAGGGTCGGCCGTGTCGTTAAACAGACGGCATGATTAACTAAATAACTAGCTGGCTAACTAACTGACCAACAACATTTAAGCCATACCGAATACATCTTAGAACGTCTTCAGCCTACACGGGAATTCCCAATGAGCTTTCGCGAAGAACCCGGAAGAGAATTTGACACGTTACGGAGTGAAGTTTTCCATAGGTTTTGTCTCATTCAGAGCAATATTGTTATCAACTCATGTTACTACTGAGTAATATAACATACGTGAAAATACCAAGTGTGTTAACACAGTTTTGCCCATAACTTCAGAGACTTGTAGAGACTATAAATAGACACGCATTCACATAGGCAATAAAAATAAAGTTATAAGTCATATTTATAACCCGGCAAATATTTGCTTTACATGCATTTTTATAGTCTAGCTGAAATTTATATTATTTTCAAATCCATACAAACAGAAGAGTATCTTTATTTTATGTGCATTTATTAACACTTGACAAGCCTTTAGCTTGCAAGGGTTATATGAATTTGTGCGAGCAAAATTCGTCCTTTTTTTTCTTCTTGACACTTTTTCCGATTTTTTGTGTCTTCTTCTTCTCTGACACTATGGGCCCTACGACCATGAAACTTGGGACTTATGAAGAGCTTGATCTGAACATGTGCATGTCACTTTTTATTTTCGTCTTTGATTTCGTTTTCTTTGTTAAAACGCCATGTGAAAAGAGTGTATTTTTTGCAAGTAAATGCGTAGCATTTAACCCACATCACACACAGTTGCTCAGTGAGCTTTGTGCGAGCTCTCACTGCGTAAATAGATAACATGGCGCATGCTAGATCAGTCGATAAAACCTTAAGTCAACAGAAACCAAACACTACTCGGCTTATAAGACGTATTCAAGCTGTGTTGTTTGCAATATATTATTCAAGAAATAACCCATTGAAGGAATTATTTGTGCGTTTTAATTTTTGTCAAGTGTTTAACATTTCGCTAGCGAAGTGAGGTTCTAGTTAAGGGATGTTTTAACAACATAAACAAACAGCGTTCTTTGTTTGTGAATCAAATTTTGCCAAGCCGAAGTATTTAAAGATTTTCATGAATTTTAGGCAAATGATGTTGACAACATTAAAGAAGATCTGGATAAATATTTGAAGACGATCAAAGATTATGACAGCTACAGGTAATGCCATTTAAAACCATAATACATGGGCTGGAGGCATAAGCAGAGTACAGTGCTGAATTTTCCTCGGAAATATTTAATTAGAATAGAAACATATGAAATGCCATTTTCACATTTATTAAGGAATTGTTGATATCAAGAATTAATTTTTGATCTCAAAAATTGATTTTTGTTATCACGAATTCATTTTTTATCTAAAAAATGACATATTTCGATATCAATAATTCAATTTTTCATCTCCAAAACTTAATCGGCGATTCGTAAATTTATATAAATGGGTGTCTATGGAATGCCATTTTCACATTTATTAGGGAATTATTGATATCAAGAATTAATTTTTGATCTCAAAATTTATTTTTTGAGATCAAGAATTAATTTTTGATCTCAAAATTTATTTTTTGAGATCAAGAATTAATTTTTGATCTCAAAATTTATTTTTTGAGATCAAGAATTAATTTTTGATCTCAAGAATTCATTTTTGCTATCTGTAATTGTATTTTTGATATCTCTAAATGTATATTGAGCTCAAAATATAATTTTGATTTCAATAAATATTTCTTGATATCTCTAAATATTTATTGATATCAAAAATTATTTAATGATATATAAAATTGCTTTTTTGAGATGAAAAATTCAACTCTTGATGGCAAAAATGAAATATTTCAGAGCAAAATATCAATTTTGAGCTCAATAATTCATTTTCCTTTTATCGATATCAAGAATTTATTTTAGATATCATTGTTTCAGAATGAGACTTTTTATTTGTATTTTGACATCTGCAAATGATTTTTTGATCTCAAAAATTGAATTTTGATATCAAAATATCAGTCTATTTTTAAATAAGCAGGTCAGAAGCACACATCTGTAAATACAATGACTGGTTTTTGTATACAGAATCTTTCTTTACATTTTTACTGTACGAAAAAGAAGCAATTCTTGAGATAAAAAATTGTGTTGTTATTATTGATCTCAATAATTCAAGTTTTCAATTCCAAAATTTAATTGTCGATTCGTTATGTTTGATGTAAATGTGTGTCTCCTTTAAGATTTTTTAAGTTTGTAAATTTCATTTTTCGATGTCAAAAATAAATTTTGCCATCTAAAATTCAATTATTGATAGCAAAATATAAATTATTGAGATCTACATAGATTTATTGACATCTTTAATTATATTTTGAAATAAAAAATAAGCAATAAATGTTAAAACGGCATTCCATATGTGTCTTCCTTAAGGATTTTAAACTTGTAAATTTGAAAATTAATTTTTTGATCTCAAAAATAAAAGTTTGCTCTCTAAAATTCAATTATTAATAGCAAAATATAAATTAATGAGATCTACATTGATTTACTGGTATGTTTAATTGTATTTTGATATCAAAAATAAGCATTAAATGTTAAACGGCATTCCATAGAAACAAAATGCCACAAACATTTAATATAATATGTGTTCATATTTTGTGTATCTAAATAACAGATCCAAAACAATCGACTGAAACAACCTGGTAAAACGTTAAATTCATTGGTTTTAGTGATGTGGTACATAATAATCAATGAAGCTGAATAATATTAAATCAGAGAGTAAGACAATGAATTAAAAGTTAAAAACTTATAAGAAAATATGATGTTTATATTTTCAGGAGTGCTGGTTTTATAGCCAGTGTGGCGCTCATCTTTTTTATTACGTCACTCTGGCTCATTGGCGTTATAATAGGGCCCTGTTGTTACAAGAAAGAGACACCGCCCACAGAACGAAACTGTTGCTCCAACTGCGCGGGTCTTCTTCTTATGGCGTATGTGATTTTGTTGTAGCCGTCCTTTTGAGCATTAGTAACCCCCCCCCCCCCCGCGCTCCCCGCCCCCACTCCCAGTCCTATCTCTGACTCAAGCGTGGGACTTCGTTTAAATTCGTGCAATTTCTAATTGCAAACAAAGCAAACCAAAACAATCTTATATTATCGCGAACTATCAAAACGTAAGATTTCAGGAAGCGACTAAAACCACGCCCTAACCGCCTGATGAGCAAAACATGACATCAAACTTGCGTAAAAATAAATTTGTATTTTAAGCAATTAGTAAGTATCTTGTTCAGGATAAATTTGATTTCATTGGCAAAACCACTAGCATTTGCCACCAGGATCACACTAAATAGGCTTTTTGTTGTTGTTGTTGTTGACTTGAACATTATTGACAAGTTTGACCACCTAACTCCATACACAGTTTAGAATTTTAATTTTCAGTCAACAACCCAAGTCAAACACGCTGCCTCTCTCTCCCCCAAGTCCCCGCAAAAATTACATACTCTGCTTTGCTTAGCAGTGACTAAATTTACTGTCAAATTGAAAAAAAGAGAACATTTCGCTTTGGTTTTCACCAACTCGCTGCACCTTCCATTTTACCCATTCTTTTTATGCAGGAATTGCAGTATAATTTTGTCACCTAAACCGCTTTTTAAATTTAACTGTTTCAAGTTCTAACAGTTTTAAAGTTCTAAATATTCTAAAGAAGGTATAAAGTAGTCACTTTGCTGAAAATGAACACAGTATTATTGGTGTTGCAGGGCAGCGGGACTGGCGTGGATTTTCAGCGTTTTATTCATGCTAATTACGGTTATTTTGTTCATGCTGGGATACCCTATGCATAAGTTTATATGCGAACCCTTCACAGATCCTGAATATGGCATCTTTGATCCGGTAAGCTACTGTGTCAACTCATAACGTTTACCACAATAAAAATATGGCAAAAAACATAACAGGTAACGTACTATTGAAAAACTGTGAAACCGAACTAAGGCAATGTCATTGTTGGCATGGTTTTCTTTGTGAAGAAGAAGTGAGATATTTTTTTTAAAAGAGATTATTTTGGTACTTTTTGCCAAGTGATCCATTTTACGGTCACGGACACCATTTAATGTAAGAGCAGAAATATAGCCGGTAAAATATCAGCAGCAAGAACGCAAAGCAATTATATCCTGTAATATGGATAAAAACATCACATAATCTGCAGCATATCACAGAGTGTTTTGGGAAACGACGACGCTGTTTTTATTAATAAACATATATAATAAATGAACAGTAGAAAAAAGATAATATAAGAATTAATAAATATTTCACACACAGCTGCTTGATGGACCGGGAGGACTTCTAGCCAAAGAGGACAATTATTTCATGGGAAAGCTTATTTTTAACAACGGGTCTATAGATTTAGGATTTTCCGACGTTTTAGAGTAAGTTCATGTTAGAATTACACGCTTTTTGAAACTTAAAAGTGGATTCAAGAACTTGAAAGAGTATAAAATATACATTTTTTAGAACTGTATATAAATTGCATAAAATTGTATAAAAAGGTACAAAATGTATATTGGGTGAAATTAAAATATCCTACTTTTAGAAATTATGATCATTTTCATTGTGTAAGAATATTGTTTTAATGCCTAATGTGTTAGCGAACTTTTAAATATGGTGACAAAAATTGACTGTTTATCAAGGAACTGCCGGAAGAACAAGGCTGCTTATGAAGCCCTGCAGCTTCAGCATCTCATTGATCTGGATCAGATAACAGATTGGGAAGACGTGAGTGTGAACACCTTTCTTCTTAATTGGACGCTTAATTGGACGAAAATGTGACTCGACTCAGATACAATATTTCACTATTTTCATAATGGTTTTGTGATATATATATATATATATATATATATATATATATATATATATATATATATATATATATATATATATATATATATATATATATATATATATATATAAATGGTGATTGCTAGTATGCGTGCTAATAGTAGTATTTTGCCTGACAGTTGTGCTTGCTAGGTACACACAGTGGTACTCATCGCTCTTTCAGTATCGAAGGCGTCACGTTATGCACAACTGAAAGTAAATCAGTATCAAAACCATGAAATAAAAATAAAACCACACTCACATTTAGACTAGACTTGTGTAGTGTTTGCACTCGTATTTCAGACTCGTGGTACCAGTGCTACAGGCTGTGGTTTTGTTATCATTCGTATTTCAGGCTTGTGGTACCAGCGCTACAGGCTGCGGTTTTGTTATCACTCGTATTTCAGGCTCCTGGTACCAGTGCTACAGGCTGTGGTTTTGTTATCACTCGTATTTTAGGCTCCTGGTACCAGTACTACAGGCTGTGGTTTTGTTATCACTCGTATTTCAGGCTCCTGGTACCAGTGCTACAGGCTGCGGTTTTGTTATCATTCGTATTTCAGGCTCGTGGTACCAGTGCTACAGGCTGCGGTTTTGTTATCATTCGTATTTCAGGCTCGTGGTACCAGTGCTACAGGCTGCCGTTTTGTTATCACTCGTATTTTAGGCTCGTGGTACCAGTACTACAGGCTGTGGTTTTGTTATCACTCGTATTTCAGGCTCGTGGTACCAGTGCTACAGGCTGTGGTTTTGTTATCACTCGTATTTCGGGCTCGTGGTACCAGTACTACAGGCTGTGGTTTTGTTATCATTCGTATTTCAGGCTCCTGGTACCAGTGCTACAGGCAGCGGTTTTGTTATCATTCGTATTTCAGGCTCGTGGTACCAGTGCTACAGGCTGCGGTTTTGTTATCATTCGTATTTCAGGCTCGTGGTACCAGTGCTACAGGCTGCGGTTTTGTTATCATTCGTATTTCAGGCTCGTGGTACCAGTGCTACAGGCTGCCGTTTTGTTATCACTCGTATTTTAGGCTCCTGGTACCAGTACTACAGGCTGTGGTTTTGTTATCACTCGTATTTCAGGCTCCTGGTACCAGTGCTACAGGCTGTGGTTTTGTTATCACTCGTATTTCGGGCTCGTGGTACCAGTACTACAGGCTGTGGTTTTGTTATCACTCGTATTTCAGGCTCCTGGTACCAGTGCTACAGGCTGCGGTTTTGTTATCATTCGTATTTCAGGCTCGTGGTACCAGTGCTACAGGCTGCGGTTTTGTTATCATTCGTATTTCAGGCTCGTGGTACCAGTGATACAGGCTGCCGTTTTGTTATCACTCGTATTTTAGGCTCCTGGTACCAGTGCTACAGGCTGTGGTTTTGTTATCACTCGTATTTCAGGCTCCTGGTACCAGTGCTACAGGCTGTGGTTTTGTTATCACTCGTATTTCGGGCTCGTGGTACCAGTACTACAGGCTGTGGTTTTGTTATCACTCGTATTTCAGGCTCCTGGTACCAGTGCTACAGGCTGCGGTTTTGTTATCATTCGTATTTCAGGCTCGTGGTACCAGTGCTACAGGCTGCGGTTTTGTTATCATTCGTATTTCAGGCTCGTGGTACCAGTGCTACAGGCTGCGGTTTTGTTATCATTCGTATTTCAGGCTCGTGGTACCAGTGCTACAGGCTGCCGTTTTGTTATCACTCGTATTTTAGGCTCCTGGTACCAGTACTACAGGCTGTGGTTTTGTTATCACTCGTATTTCAGGCTCCTGGTACCAGTGCTACAGGCTGTGGTTTTGTTATCACTCGTATTTCGGGCTCGTGGTACCAGTACTACAGGCTGTGGTTTTGTTATCACTCGTATTTCGGGCTCGTGGTACCAGTACTACAGGCTGTGGTTTTGTTATCACTCGTATTTCAGGCTCCTGGTACCAGTGCTACAGGCTGCGGTTTTGTTATCATTCTTATTTCAGGCTCGTCGTACCAGTGCTACAGGCTGCGGTTTTGTTATCATTCGTATTTCAGGCTCGTGGTACCAGTGCTACAGGCTGCGGTTTTGTTATCATTCGTATTTCAGGCTCGTGGTACCAGTGCTACAGGCTGCCGTTTTGTTATCACTCGTATTTTAGGCTCCTGGTACCAGTACTACAGGCTGTGGTTTTGTTATCACTCGTATTTCAGGCTCCTGGTACCAGTGCTACAGGCTGTGGTTTTGTTATCACTCGTATTACGGGCTCGTGGTACCAGTACTACAGGCTGTGGTTTTGTTATCACTCGTATTTCAGGCTCCTGGTACCAGTGCTACAGGCTGCAGTTTTGTTATCATTCGTATTTCAGGCTCGTGGTACCAGTGCTACAGGCTGCGGTTTTGTTATCATTCGTATTTCAGGCTCGTGGTTCCAGTGCTACAGGCTGTGGTTTTGTTATCACTCGTATGTCAGGCTCCTGGTACCAGTGCTACAGGATGCGGTTTTGTTTTCATTCGTATTTCAGGCTTGTGGTACCAGTGCTACAGGCTGCGGTTTTGTTATCATTCGTATTTCAGGCTCGTGGTACCAGTGCTACAGGCTGCCGTTTTGTTATCACTCGTATTTTAGGCTCCTGGTACCAGTACTACAGGCTGTGGTTTTGTTATCACTCGTATGTCAGTCTCCTGGTACCAGTGCTACAGGATGCGGTTTTGTTTTCATTCGTATTTCAGGCTTGTGGTACCAGTGCTACCGGCTGCGGTTTGGTTATCACTCGTATTTTAGGCTCGTGGTACCAGTGCTACAGGCTGCGGTTTTGTTATCACTCGTATTTCAGGCTCGTGGTACCAGTGCTACAGGCTGCGGTTTTGTTATCACTCGTATTTTAGGCTCCTGGTACCAGTGCTACAGGCGGCGGGGTTTTTTTATTAGTCTAGCCTTTCGTATAAAATTGGTTTTATCATTATCTGTCTGAACAATTTTAATGTTTCATGATTTTATTGATTATACTTTGAATGAAAATGTTTTAGTCAATGAATTTGACCTCGATCTTCGACGACATGAGTACAGATATCAGTGATGTTGAAATAATGACAAATGAAACTGAAGACATACTGATTGACATGAGGGATACCTTGTCTGCCCTTGACTACAATGCCATGAAAACTGTCGTATGTACTTTTACCACTCAGAACGTTGTATTTACCAGAAAGTCCCACTCTCTCACTGGCATAACTTAAGTATTCTTTATATACAACTTTTTGTCTCGAGTTCAATATGACTTTTTAAGTGGCATATCTTGAAAAATACCAGACTTCTACCCAGTTAATAAAATGCTATCGGTGACTTAGAACTGAAAAAAGAATTAACCGATGAGAACCCCGGCTATTTCTTCTTGTACTCTTAGATTGTGTGTCTGCTTTTCTGAAACCGATACTTAAGAAAGAAAACAATAAACTAAAGAAGTCTTTCCTTGTACTTACATCAAAAGAGGTTTTAGATATAATATGGTCACAGCAAAGGAATATTGAATAACGTTTTCGCAGTTAACAACCGACATCACTGCGACTGATCTAAGTGATTATGCGGCCAATTTGCGAGCTTCAGCGGCAGGATTTTCTGATCCCCTTCAAGTATGTAAACACCAGTTGTTCTGAAGTGTTTCAGCTCTTGAAGATTTCTAAATAGAAACTAAGAATAAAAAAAAAATAATAGAAATAATAGAAAATTAAAATAGAATTAAAATATAATTGAATTCAAAATGACTTTTCTAAAACCTGTGCAGTTTATCACGTCGTATTTTGCTGTATCTGTGTCTTATAAAACCTCAAAAGTATTATATCAGGACTGTATTATTTAAAACGATGAACTTATTCTTAATATCCAATGCTAATATTGCGGTGCTCGCTCGTCAGTGTAGACTCTTTTCACACGGTTTAAACGATGTATTCTGCATACTTCCTGTTTAACAAAGCAACTTCAACATTTTGATCAACAATGATCTTTGTTTTGTGCATTGCAGTCTAATTTGAATTCAGCAGCAGATGAACTAGACAGTATAATCGCTAACAATTACTCTGACGCCGTAACAGCACAGGTATAAACAGATCATAGATCATGCCACATGATAGCCAGTATAATGTACATTATTTCGCACCAAAGCTATAGAAAAGCATATGCTAGACTTGAGGAAGTTGTCTTTGCCCTCATCCTTAAATTTCTGTGACTTTGAACAGAGAACTGACTCTGAAAAGGTACCAGTGAGAAGTACTTATATTTTCCATTGCACTATATTTATGACAGACTAAAAGACGCGATGAGCATTTAGTTAAATAAATTAAAATATCGATCCACTGTTTAAGCCCGTGAACTTGAATCTTCCAGATGAGGTAACGGATATCACCATCACTGTCAGTTTACTTTGTATTTTGATTTTTTCAGTCGAACGAGTATGATTCCGTGGTGTTGCTGGAAGACATTGCAGGCGATATACCGGTACCGTATTCATGAAACTTTCTCCCTTATTGTGTAGTAGTCATAGGCTTACTGAAAAAAAAAATCAGCTCAGAAAACTAAGCTAACAACATTCTATGTCAAAACTAAGATTGATGCAATTTGGTACCCTTCATAACAATTACAAGTTTTGATACTCGGAATCTCTAACGGTTCATTCAAATAGTGAACAGGACTATTGGAACAAGTCTCTACATTTACGTCAATAAAATTGACACTATAGACTCTGTAGTATGTATAACTTTCCAGTAACAGTGACAATGAGCATTATCCGATATAAATAATGACAATGAATAAGCATTACTGTACAGAATCTCAAAAGGTGAGAAACTCTATCTTTAACAACTTCACTTAAATTTTTTTAACCTTTCACAGTTGCAACCCATTCTCAAATCCTCCACATTCATATTACATATTTCATTTCTGATACACTTATCTGAAATAAAAAATGCATTTAAATGAATTATTTCCAGACTGACATAGACGAACTTATTGCTGATTCCAATGAAGTAGAGAACAATCTCACTATATACGGTGATGATTATGTTTCTGATGTGAGTAAAATTTAAAACATCTTTAAGATATATTTTAATTGTTTTAAGGTATTTCGTTTAGAAATGTAATCTTGCTTAAATTTTGAATAGGAGAAAGTATCCTAGTCTGATATCATAAAAGAGTCACTTTAAAGTTAGTGCAAACATATGTGTTAAGCTTAGGCAAATATTAAAATTAAAGATGGCACAAAAGAATCATTACAGAAACATTTCGATGAAGTAGCAAGCTACTGGCATTGCAATCAGTTGTGTTTTTTAAACTGGCATTGTATAAAATTAGAACAAGTACATGCGCTGGGCAAATATTAAATCCAAAGTAAAGTCTAAGATATTACAAAGATTTAAAATACAAGCAGTTAAGCAACAATAAATAAAAAAATAATATAACAATATACACAGTAAAGTGTAATGTTGATGAAAACACAGATGCTATGAAAATGCAAAACTTATTAAAGTTAAAGAACAAATTAAACGTTTTGCCACACAAGTGATATACCAAAGTAGTGACCTGAATGTTAATGCAAACGGAAAGGAGAAATAAACTACTGATGCTGAAAGTTTTTTATCAGATCATTATTATTAGCTCTGTGGCTATCACGTTATTGAATAAAACAATATTCGAAAATCGATGAAACTTTAAAATCGGCAACTTAAATTCATTTGGTTTAATATGTAATATTTTCAGACTGTTTCTGACTTTGCTGATAAGGAAATAGGGGTAGTCAACAGCTTTGTCGATTACGTTGTAGATCAGGTAATGTGATTACTATGACAGCTGGGGAAGAAACAATAAAAAGTAGTTTATTGGAGAGGAATATTATTCTCTCATTTGATGGTTTTCAAAGCACATAATCAAGTTAATAATGTAGGTGCCATTTGGTGCTTCTGCCTAGTTTAAATTGAGTGTTAAATAGATTTCTATTGCTTTTAATATCTCTTGTTAGAACAAGTCAATATTTGAATGACTGTTTTCACATTTGCACATTTATCTGTTTTATTTTCCAGTTCAAAACCAAAATGGCCAAGTGTTTACCAATTTGGAACTTGTGGGATACACTTCTCGTGAATGGCATCTGTGACCTCACAGTCGGCACATTGGTAAGCGCTAGCAGTTAGTAAATGAATTTATAATTTGTAGGATACACTGGTCGTGAATGACATCTTTGACCTCACAGTCAGCACACCGGTAAACACTAGCAGTTGGTAAATGAATTTGGAACTTTTGCGATACACTTCTCGTGAATGACATTTGTAACCTTAAAGTCGGCAGGTTGATAAGTACTAGCGGTTGGTAAATGGGAATGCTTGCAGTTCGTAATTGAATTCGTCGATCAGTAATAAAGAATTCAGCGTCAAAACCGCGTCCGTATTGTAGTTTTAAAGAAAAATTACCATAAAGCGTCAGTGTAATGTCTCAGTGCTCAAGTGTATAAGGCGTTGACGTCGAGTTAAACAAGATCATATTCAGGTTTTGATCTATATTAACAGATTTATATTCAGGTTCTGAATGAATATATGTTAGAGTTGGATAGCGACCATTATTTCTGCAAAAGTTCCGTTTCTTTATTGATTTTTCAAATTTATCAGAACTATTTCACAAAGTATCTATTTTATTTTTGTTTTAACTTTATTTCAGAATGGCGTTTGGTTTGCTTTTGGATGGTGCACATTTTTTATGTTCCTTTCCATCATATTTTCCATTAAACTGGCCAAGTACTTCCGTAAGATGAAGTATGAAGACGGTGAAGAGGAAGAAATGAAAGACGAAGAGAACGCTGAAGTCGAAGACTTGGATGCCGGTCCTCAACAGTAGGTTTTTCGATTGAGGGGAAGGGAGGTATGCTAGGATGCCACCAAGGTCTGGTGCTTTTATACCGGTATTTAGCAGTAGGTCTTTCTGGAGTGGAGGGAGGGCAAAGGAGAGGAGGTCGCCGAGGTAAAAAAGTGCCTGTCGTTACGAGTAGATCTTCCGGGTGGAGGAAAGGAGGTAGAGGTGAGGAGAACTCTTAGGTCTGGGAATTCCGGCGCCACGAGTAGGGCTTCCTGGGGGAGGGAATGGAAGGTGGGCGAGGCAACGCAAAGGTCGAGGACATGACTGTCGATCCTCCTTAATTACTATTCCTCACTAGAACGCATTCTTGAAGAATTTGAAAGAAAGGCATGTGGCGAGGGTATATGGCTAGAATCACAAGAAATCAAAAAGGTCATTCCACCAGATACTGGTCAATTCGGAAGGATTACTTGTATAAACTTGTATAAATCAGTAAAACCAACATTTACTCTCAGCCAAGTTTAAAAATCGAAACATTTGATTTTTGCCGACCATTGACTACATCTTACTTATTTTTATTAATTTGAAATGATCAGTAAATTTTCGGTGTTTTGCCTAATCAACCCAACTTTCATTCTACTCATTCTAAAACTGAAGTTTATCACACATCCACACCAACAACCGCTATTTGCCATCTTCCAGCAATGATTAAATAATATCCTGTTAAATTAAAGAAATTTGCTCTTCCAGCTTCAAAATACTTTTCTTTGTTTTAAGCATCTATATTCCTTGTTGGATGGAAGAATGCGCTGGCTTTTCTTTTTTTATATTTATCACCATATATGATGTGCTTAACTGCTAAGTAGCGTTTTTCTTTAGAATAGACAGACCAAATTACTGCAATGCTTTGACCATTAATTTAAAATCTATTACAGTACTTTAAATTTATATTGTAAACGGAGAATCCCGATATTGCGGACGTTATAAATTATAAAGTTGTTGCATTTTAAGTATATCAGAAACAACAGAGATAATAAATACTTTATTATTATAATAAATTATTTATTCCAAGCAACAGTTATTCAACCTTTAAAACAACAATATTTTCTACATTTTAAGCTATTTTCATGAAATTCTAGACAGAGCTTTTACTATCAGCTCCAAAAATACGGGCTTTTTAGCTCCAGCTTTTTTTAACAGAAGCAGGGGCTTTAGCAGTCGTTGAATGTATATGCGTGTACGCTTTTATGTGCGTGTACGCTTTTATGTGCGTGTACGCTTTTATGCGCGTGTACGCTTTTATGCGCGTGTACGCTTTTATGCGCGTGTACGCTTTTATGCGCGTGTACGCTTTTAAGTTTTAGAAAAATCGTATCGCGAACTTGGTTTTTAATCTTGATGTTTTAAAATTTTGGCTCATTGGTACTTCACTGATTTTCACAATTCGAAAAAAATGGCTGAAAAAAAATTCTTGCTAAATTCGTTATTAATGATACTAGGCGCATAATTTTACCTTCTTAAAATTTTAAGTGAGAGAGGAAGCGTAGCAAATGGTGATTTTGCAATAAAAATTATTAAAACCGCGACTGACTGTAGTATATGGCCTTGGTCTGTT
The DNA here is from genome assembly GCA_949752745.1 of Protula sp. h YS-2021. Classification (NCBI taxonomy): domain Eukaryota; kingdom Metazoa; phylum Annelida; class Polychaeta; order Sabellida; family Serpulidae; genus Protula; species Protula sp. h YS-2021. The sequence continues at coordinate 6,587,292 of OX457029.1, forward strand.
GAAATTTTGATTAAAGATGACGGGCTATTACGTTTGTAATGAAATTATCTATCTTCTTACGATTTAAACAGAATCATCCTAAAATTTTGATGGCAAGTAGTGGTATATATATATTCACCACCAACACCAACACCAACACCACCAAAATAGTCTTACTCTCTTAAAATTTGAAATAAAATGTCAGGAATTACTGTCCTCCTGGCTATTACGTATTTTTACTCGCCAGACACTGGCCACAAAATAATGTTTTTAGTTAAATATTAACTGTCGAGAGAAAAGAATTTTTTTGTTACGTTATTAACTTACTGTAAATGTCTTTTTCGTGATTTGGAAAAATTTCTAAGCAAACGCTAGGTAAATTTTTTATTGTCAGAAATTTTGAAGAATGGTAGCGGACACCAGTACTTATCAGGCTAGTATTTATTGGTTGTTCGCCCAATTATCGGAAAGATTGGTGAAAAACCATTTTCTTATTGAAATCTTATGTGTATGAAATTACTCTGTTGAACGTATATATATATATATATATATATATATATATATATATATATATATATATATATATATATATATATATATATATATATATATATATATACATGATTTGCCAGAAATTGGCCGAAGGATAGGCTAAAAAAATGTGGTGCAACATAACCCTTACTGTTTGATGAATCGCCAAAAATTAACAATAAATGTTGACTGAAATCCAAGTATATGGTCTTATTGTCTTTAGTTTTTGTTTAAGGGCCACGGACATTTTTACCTAAGAGGTTATGATTTTTAGCCAGTCGCAAAATTGACGGGTATATTGTCGATAAACTATGTTTGTATTAAAATTTTGACTGAAGCCTGGTGGATAGCTTTACTGTCTTGAAATTTTGGTAACAGAATGCACCTATATGTCATAACTCTTGGCATCAGGATTTGTGAGCTGGTACATTGGCCATGGACAATCTTCTTTGTAATATTCTATAATCTTGCAAACTCTTAGCACTAGCTAAACACTTTTCTGCAATGTATATGGATGTTTTCATCTGAATATCTCATACCCAAATGTATTGCTTAAAAACGTGAAGAAGCTAAATGTATGATACTTTCGCAAAGATACGTTGTATATAACTTATCGCTGAACTTTGCATTCTTTGCTTTGACTGTTCTTTGTTTTTCATAACTACAGTAATTCGGCTTTGCCTGAGAAGCAAATGAGTGGTCCTGCTCCTGCGGCATCAAACTTTGGACCATCAACAAGCAAGGATAAGTTTGGGGCTATGGGCTACCCGTAAGCTTTTTTGTTTGTTTTTACAGCAGATCTGGTTTCGTTTTGTATTGTTGTGTAGTGATGCGTCAATTATTTCTGTTATTTGTTTAAATTAGCTTTTGCAAGAGGATGCGAATGCTTAACATTAAGCTTTATTATCATAGCATAATCATTGAGTGTTACACTATGAATGTACTATATATATAAATATCTCAACCTGACGGAAAACAGCAAACAAGAGAGAGAGAAAAATTGAGCATTTAAATACCAAAACGTTGCAATATATGAAATTAGCATTAAGTATTTTCTATTTCAAGTGCCTTCAATCCGTTTCATATGCCTGTTATCCCATTTCAAGTGCCTTTAATCCCATTTTAAGTGTCTTTAATGCCATTTCAAGTGCCTCTAATCCCACTCCATACTAACGTAGGTAAAGAAAGCGCATGTTGCCGTTTATACAAAATGTGTTTTTACACTTAGAAATTTTCATTCCTCATAGTTTATTGAATTTGCGGTGAAATTTTGACAGATTACCTGTAGGATGGTCCGTCTGAATTTTATCAGAAATTCATTAACAATTTATATGCAATAATGCATATCGAAATTTTGCAACTGAAGCCCACATATAAGAGTATAATAATAGCTAACAGCACACTATATTAACCTCTTTGCTATCGACAATAAGTCAGTAAATATTGCTGTATATGCCATGGGTTGTATCTTGCCGTTAGGATGAACAGCAAATATCTCTCCTGGATGCTTTTCTCCAATATTTTGAAGAAACTCACCTCTACATTTACTATTAAATTGTATTAATATTATAAATTAGTGAGAGCCGTGAATATATGCTTTGCCTTTATTTATTACTACTATTTGCATTTTTTATTATTTATCTTTAATTATGATTATTAAGGTCATTATTTTTTTATTTTTATTATCACAATTCCCCTTTCTCTCAAAAGAGGTTAAAATGCATGTTTAAACGAGAATTCTTCACTTCTTTCATTTTGCAATTTCGGGTTTGCTTACCAGTAAAAATCTCTTAAAAATAAATGTTCCTACACGGGTTATCCGTCCATTTGTTGCAAATTTATGACAATATGATGCAAATTAGTGTTTGTGAAGCTGGGTTTAAGTTCAATAGGTAGTCTGTCTGACAAAAATTCGAGTATGGCAAAAAAAGGTGGGTGGGGTCTTTGCCGCGTCGACTTTTCAGCGTCTGCACAAATTGTTCATTTTTCACATTTTATTCAACGTTGCATGAAAGACGTCGGAAAAAGCTTAGTTTTTGGCAACGAAACGCAACGTCGCGTTTAAATAGAGTGTAAAGATTAATCAATGGGGCGATAAATCTTAACCACATTACACCCAGACGTGAATGTTGTGAAAGTATTTCTGCGTGTAAATTCAGAGTCTGCGTGTCGCTGCCTATGCATCGCCTAGTTAACGCTGTCTCAAAGACGTTGATCTCTGGTCACAAACTGGCAGTTTGGCATGACTTCTAACAAAGATTTTAAAAATAATTTTGCAATTTTGAATATTCAGAATAGTATGTTTTTGCAGCCTCCTCGTTTAGTTTGTGCCACTCGGTAGCGAAAACGGCCTAGTTATGAAATGAATTCCATAACCAATTACTACAAGAACGATGTTAAAGATGGCATTGTGGTACATTGAACTACAAGAAGAGAACGTAATAACAGAGTCAAGGGTTATTGTGCTTGCAATTTAAGCCTCAAGTGTGATGAATATCAACAAAAAATTCAACCCTGCAAATTTCGTTTGCAACTGGTTATAAATTTGTAGCTTTTCTGAAAGTTTCTGCATTTTTTTTACTTTTTCTTTTCTCTATTTTCCGTTTGGATGATTTCCAGAAAACTCCTCCTACAGTTTATGACAGAGGAAAACTAAATTTGGCACACGCGTAGGGGGTGACGAGGCCTCGGTGAATCCGCAATTTTTTTCCTCAAAGATCAAGGTCAAATTGAGGTCAAAGTGATGTTTTCGCAAAATGGTTTCCAGAAAACTACTCCTAGCGTTTGAGTTAGCAGAGCTTTATATTTGGGCAACTTATATACAATAATCAGGTCTTGGCGAAGACCTTGACTTCAAAGGTCAATGTCAAACTGAGGTCAAAATATTTTCATAACACCTATTAATCACAAAAAGCCATAAAAACGATCAGATCTCGGTTAAGTCATATAAACGTACACAAGAGGGGTAACTTTCCATCCTGAGTCTTGACCTTGAGGGTCAAGGTCAAATTACACGTAACCTCATATGCCGATAACTTTAGGCCGACTTAGCTCGAAAACGGTTGTAGACAAGGCGATTTTGAGCTTATTTTCGACAATTGGGTCTAAACAACCTTGCGTAGGAAGTATCTCGGTGACCGTGAGGTCACAAACAGGAAGTTGACCATTATCTCGAAAACGATTAGAGACGGAGCGGTGTTGAGCTCATTTACGATCCCTTAGGCCTAAACAACGTTACTGTCACGGCAAAGAACAAAAACCAGAAGTTGACTATTATCTTGAAAAACGATCAGAGATGAAGTAATTTAGAGCTTATTTTTAACCCTTTGGCCCAAAAAGACGGCAAAGAATTTGCCCTGCATGAATTTGGGCTTGGTCATAATTTAATACAAATATATTTTTAGTGGTTTCTGCAAGTGGGTCTGTTCCACTATCCAACAGAATTTTGTCGTAAGAAATCAAAGAACTCTTTAAATGTTAAGAGCGAAGAATTACCAATAGCCTAGCGTTGCTGCACAATGATGGGCACTTTCATAAATGATAGCTTTTTCGTCTTGGGTTGTTGACTCTATTCACCCCTAAAATTGAAGTACCGGTGCGCATAACATTTAGCAATGATTATGTGTATATCGTTCAGTGTATCTACGATTTGAAGGAGACACTAATATGCTTGTCGAATGTCTGTCCGGTGTTTTGTTACGGCAATGAGTCAACTGGCTCCAGTTGGTTCCCTGGCACTTAGCCACAGCACTCACTACCTGGTATGCCTGCCTGTAACATGACGGAGCAAAGGACTTTAGCATGATACTATCTAGTCTCCCTGCTTCTAGCATGACATAACACCAGCTGGCCTTTATGCCTCTAGCATGGCATTATCTGGCCCTTCTGCTTCTTGTATGAAGGGCGGAAGGATTCCAGCTGGACACTCTCTACCCTTTCTGTCTCTAGCATGGTAAGCCACTATCTGATCTTTTTATCTGCATGACACTATCTGGCAGTTCTATCTTCATGACAGTATCTGGCCTCTCTATCTACAAGACACTATCTGGCCTTTCTATCTACATGACACTCGCCTTTTTATCTACAAGACACTATCTGGCCTTTTTTTCTACAAGACACTATCTGGCCTTTCTATTTACATTACACTATCTGGCCTTTCTATCTACAAGACACTATCTGGCCTTTCTATCTACATGACACTATCTGGCATTTCTATCTACACGACACTACCTGGCTTGAAGGACTCCTGCCTGCTGATGGACTTTCACATGATACTATTTGCCTATAGCACCACTTAACGCTATTCTGGCATGGTTGAGACATTGTAGCTTGGACATTATTCACATCTCTTTTAGTCATAATACTGAGCGATTGAAGTACAGACTTCAGGGCTTTTTGCCTGCGTTTTGAATCTCTACCTGAGGCACAGGAAAATTGCAAGCAATTCGAATGTTTCTTACTGATTAACAGCTGAGAGAAAAGAGCTTTTCTAAAAACAGCTTATTTCAGTTATTTCACGCTTTGTAGAATCATGCAAGCATTATGTTTTTGAGTTTGTTTTCAGGAACAGCCCTCCGCCTCCTTACCCCGGCGCGAGACCAAAACCGACAGCCGCTGTGGCTCGAAATCTCAATTTCTAACCCGTATCACTGCTTGTTATTGCTTTGGTAAGTTACATCAAAATACGTTTATATAATGGCAGTGTATTTATTACAATAATGTTCTAATAAGCTGTAAACCTGACAGTCACGTGATTTTGCTGAAATATAAGATTCTTCATGCCCATATGAAACTTATTGCATAAACATTAAATTAAGTCTTGTGCATACAAAACACTTTTCAGTACAGTAAATTCTGCTGTAATACAAAACTAAAAAGTAGCATAATAAAGCAGTGGACATGCTTTCGGAGCAAAACATGTACTATAAATTCTACAGTGTAATATGAAAAAATAAATTCAGTTGAAAAGCATGGTATGCTTTTATGTATCATGTGCCATAATTTAAATGAAAACAATTACAATCAGGCGCTGTTTATCTATTTGTGAGCTATTGTTCGGTGCTTCCGCATATATAAAATCCAATTGTAAAAGTCTTAGAATTGACCAAAATATCATATTTTTTCAGGTGCTGTATGATCAAGTGGTTGTGATATTTCAGTTGCCTCTATATTTATGAAATACTAACCGTGACAACATATGACGTCGCATTTACATTGGTTCAAAGGTGAAGGAGAACTCATCAGAGACCTGATTTGAATATGAATACGTGAATGCAAATGACTATACCGATACGTGTGCCCTAATATTGTTCTTTATTAGTTGATGTCCGCATAAAGTGTCTTATAAATGTAGCTACTGCTTGTGATATCTTTTGGCAAACGCAGAAGCGGGCTAATTATTACTTCTCTTAAAATGCATCGTTTTATGTAAAAGAATGAGACATTTAACGTTTTGGCCTTCTCAAAACTCTCCAAAAGTCTTGACAGATATTTAGTATGTGTCTTTCTTGATTTATTGAACATCCTGCCAGCTACAGTTTTTCATTGTATACAATTACTCTATTTTTTATTTTTAAAACATGTTATTTCCGAGAGGGTAGGAGTACTCGATACATCACAAATATAATTAAATATTATGACATATATAATACGGTTTTAAGCTGTTGTCGTTTTTCGTCCAGATAATAAAGAAGTGTTTTTTTTTTCAAATTTACTGAAGTAATCATAGATGACCTCAAAACGACAATGCTTGTGTTTGTGTAGCTTTCATTGTAGTGTTAAGATTGCTCAGCGATGTTTGCTGTCTACTTATTGTTACCTGCTTGGCAGGGGTATAGGAGCTTCTTGGAAAACGTGATGTTAAGCTACTGCTGCGATGCTAGTACCATGTATTTACTAAAAATATATATATGTATGCATTTATGTATAAACAATTCGGATATTAAAACATATTCTTTGAATTTTTGCTTTGTTTTGTTTTCTTTGATTTTTTTGCTGCGATATATTGTTATATTGTTTGTACTTATAGCCGCAGACATAAAAGATTTTATGTTAACAAGATTTTATGTTAACTAGAAAAGCTTAGGTACAGTGTTTTGACTAACAATTCATGTATTTGCACGATTAAAGAGGGTGTCATTGCATTTTTTGAAATAAACTGAATATAATATAAAATGAAAATTTTTTTCTGTATTTAAAAAATGGTTTCAAAATTATATTTTTGCATTAATTAGTAACTGGCAAAGTATTCTTCGGCCTATTAGTACGATTAACGCAATAAGTAACAGTAGAACTACAAGCATTTATTTCAAAAATTAATTTGAAACACCAACAAATAATTTTTCACATCCAATATTTTAAAAAATTCTGTCATACTTTTTGTTTTTAAAAAATAAAGAAGCTACATGTATAGAAATAAACCGTGCAATCGAAAATATTATATATGGACTAAAATTAATTTTAAGAGATACAGAATATGTAATTGATTTCCCTTATGTATTAATTAATTATAATATATAATATATGAGAATTTTAGGACTCCACGTTCCAGTATGACAAGCTGTAATGTTATTAATGAGGCTATAAAACCGACAACGTCTACTTACTACATCAGCGATTTGTAAGATTTTCACACTTGATTGTCATTATTGTGAAGATTTTTTCAATTATTATAGCTGTTTTAATGCCATTTAGAGCTATTTAACATCCAGTAATAAAACGAAAATGAGGGAATCAAATAAAAAGGGAATGAAAAGTAAAGTGAATTAATAAAATAAAAACCGGGGAAAAAAGAATATGAACCGATGAACCGAACCAAATATTTCTCACACAAGCTCTTTTGTGCCGGTACTTCTTAAAGAGAAAGCGTTATTATCAATTACGGGGTTCAACGATGAGAAGTTAATAGGTTTATTGTCCTGCCTACTTTGTACGTGACTGACGCACATCAAGGGGGGCGGCAAAATTATCTTTTCGTCAATTAATATTTTTCCATGAGCCGGACCTGTCCCTTTTTTCTATTTTTAACCGACAATCAACTAAACCACATTGAATACCTTATTGATTTAAAAATCGCTTTCCGTCATAACTCAGTAAAAGAAAGATGTAAAACTACATCCGTGTGGTATTTTTACTTCAAATTGATCTGTATTTAAGTACATACCACTGCACTAGGCTCGGCAGCTTTACGCTATTATTCAACGTTTTTTATTGTTATTTATTGTGTTTAAGTAATTGCTCTAACTCTGAGTAAATTCAGAGAGATTATTCACTCAGACTCTTTAACATTCAAATCATTTCATCATACATGAAAAATAAGCTAATGAGATGTTCCTCAGCTGTTTCACAAGTTAGAACCATTTACTTATTGCACAATACATTAAGTATATATGTGCAGTTCAGTCGCTTACGTATTTTTAAATGACTTGTGTGAATGAGAATTAGTGAAGCAGACATCATGGATGAAATGCTGCCAAATTTATGAGTGATTTCCGCCGGTGGACGTCCCTCCCACACCTCACTTCCGACATCTTTTTATTCTGTATTCAACACAAAGCGATCAAAATGTAGGATGAGCTTGAATAGTGTTATTCAATGCCCCCTAGCATTTCAGATTATAAGAGACAGTTCCATCTGTCTCTAACCTTGACGAGTATTTTAGCTTTAATATTCTTACATAGAATATGGGCAGTACAGCGGGTAGAGGTGCAACGGCAAGGAAAATCCAACAGCTAGAATTGTTTCCGTGATCTAACTATAAGTGGTGTCGAAATAGTTCACCAGGCGGATGCGACCCTCGTATAGCTCATTGGACTGGAAAAAGGCGGACAGGACCCAATTTCTCGTCTAATTTATTTGACAAATCATTTCAGAAAATGCTGTTTAAACATCCCTTTATTGCTAAAGTTTGTTATAAAATGGAGACCTTTATTATGTATATATGTTACGGTAGACAATAAACCCAAATATAAGGAAATTAGGACAATATCTATTACTATACACAATAAATAAATGCAGGTTAATGCAGGGGAATCGGACCACCCATGAAGTAGGACCACCCCCGTATTACTGCAGAAAATAAATCAAAATAGATACCGCACAATGAATGGATCAGAGGTATCTTTCCCACAGTATGCTGCACGCCCTTGTGAAATAATGACAGTTAAAGCGCGTTTTGGTCTTGCGGTGGAGAGAGAGGCACTTGGTATATAATGTGTTACCATCGTGTCCATAAAATACGGAGGAAAGGAGGTAAATTTGATTCCAAACTAGGTCCACACGGATCTAGTCAATTTCGTTAAAAGTTTTTTCAAAGATTTCGAAACCTTTCTAAAGAACCTTTTGCCTATTTCAAAACCTTTCGTGAAAAAAGAGCATAGCTTTGCCGCTTAACCTATAAACCGGCATCCCTTACCCATCTCACCGTGTTGCTGTCTGACATAGGCCAAAGCTTTTGTTGGCAATGCTTATGCAACTCTGATAAAGATTTGTGGATAAAGAATTTTATGATGAAAATGAGTATAAAAACAAAACCAAAAGTGAGATTCACAGCTTCTCATCAAATACTACATATGTTCAAAATTGGTGTCCTTACGCTAGTATTGTCAGATGGGAAGTCTTTGATTTGACGAGTGTTAAGTTGACTGTTTTATCTGTAAAATTCGTCTTTAATACCATTTATAAGAAAAGCCTTAAATCATTGAAGCACGGATGGCGTTAAGTGTTACACTTATGCCGACATAAATTCCACGTCACCGACTGTCATTTAGTAAGCAGTAAGATAACAAAACCTTATGATACAATAAGTGGCAGTAGAAGAACACTAAATATAAGACTAAGCCTTTGTAATAAAAAGAATTTTTTTAGCTTAGCAAGAGAATTAACTCAATATTAAAATCACCTACGCCTACACAGCTCTAACAACGTATCGAGAGTTTTTCTGCTATTCACATTCAGCATTCTTCTGCAACTGCTCGCAAGAAAAATAATCTTAAATAGAGGTCTTTAGCGTATTGTAATTTCATTCCCTTTCAGCACTCTTGGGCTTGCTTTTAAAAACTGACATTAGAAAAAGAGCACTGTTTTGTAGTCTTTGTGATGGATAAAAAGACAAGTTTTTAATGAAACATTCAATTCGAGGTTGCGTCATATGTGTCTTATCTACTGTAATCTGAAAAAGGGTGCAAAAAGTACAGTACAATGAAGAAGGCACATAAAGAGGGTACAATAAACATCATTTTCAGTAACTAATGAACGACCTTATGACATTAATAATACATTTCTTTTAAAACATTAGTTGCCAAAGCGAATCTGCTAAAAATACACACAAAAAGACTTTTTAAAGAGGAACAACAACCGCAACAACTTCATTTACAGAAATTTATTAACCGTTATGAAAATTATGCCTCGTGTATTTTAGCATTATATCAATTGTTTTAATTTGTGAAATTGATTAAGGCTTAGAGAATGCAAATATTAATATTAAGATAAGGTGTAACATCATCTGGTTTATAGCATGCGTTTGGAACTTATGTATAAGCAGAGTTAACGCCTGTTTTATTTTTCTCTATTTTTTCTTTCATGTTTGACCAAACGGTATAATCATTTAACTTAATTAACCATATAAAGTTGTTGCACACGACAGGGGGTATTCGAACACGTTTCATGTTGATTTGGTTTCTAATGCAATTACGTTTAAGCACGTCTTTGCTTGTCTTGGGTTGTGCGACATTACGCAAAGGCATAGTCCAGTTAAACAGTAATTTATTCTATATATTAAGAGCATTTCAGTGTAACATCAGTGTTTTACAATATTGTTCCTAAAATAAAAAACAAAAAGTCCATGAAATACCTTAATAATGAATGCAAGAATATAACTCAGCTTACATCTTATTGACCGGCATCACTTTGCCCAACTGAGTAGCAAAGACTTGGGCATGCCTAAGACGTCACCCACAATGGTCTCCTAATACTGAAGAATTGGTAATAATTTATATACAAAAACTAAAATGAATGAGAAAATTAAAAAGAATTGATTGAAAGATACACAGGTCTCCGAGTAGCAAATATATCACAAAACTACACATGTCTCCTTCCAGAGTAGCAAAAATATCACAAAGCTACACAGGTCTCTTTCCCGAGTAGCAAAAATATCACAAAGCTACTCAGGTCTCGTTTCCTAGTGTCAAAATATCAAAAAGCTACACAGGTCTCGTTCCCGAGTAGCTAAATATCACAAAGTATATAACTGATATTCCTGATATTCCAACAACTTGGGAAAAATGCAAGACAATCGATAAAGAATAAAGTCAGAATCTTTTGTAATACTTAGTAGCACACATATGAAAAGAACGAAATTACATTTCAAATTTTGAATCTCTTCACTGTATTTTATTTTAAAAGGATGGCTGATTGTAGTAGCAAACAGGTCATACAGTGCACTTTATAAAACTGTGATGGCCCAAAAAAGTTTACAATGCAAAATAATTAATAAACAAGAAACAAAGATAAATAAATAATATATGCAAAATAAAATATAAATATCAGATAATCAAAGAATTCAAAAATCTTTGTCACAGCACAAATGAGAAAAAGAAAGAAAACAATAAAAATGCATTTGAAAAACAAGTAACCCCTTAACCAGATTCCATTTTAATGAGGTGCTTGAATATAGACATATTACAACATAGTTCACAAGCAAAATATTCCATTTCACCAAGAACAAGAATGGTAATTGTGGTTAAAGGCACCAAAAAAAAAAACAAATTAGAGGTTCCAGGAAATAGGCAAAATAATAGAATTATCCATAATAAATATTACACTGCCAACTTATACTTGTAGAAACATTATTTCCAACCAAGTCAATGAATTTAGCTGAAAATTGAATACCAGTAAACACTGCTCAATCACTCTTTAGAGAGAGAAAATACAAGCAAGCTCAAACAGTTGAGCCATTAACCCCTCGTTCTTTCGCGGAAATATTTATTTAGCTGCACAATACGCATTTGGTTTGTGGCATTGCTCGGCAATGCGTCCAAGAGCACTTTGAATTAAACAAATTTGCTTCGATCAAACTTATATATTCACAGTATTTTTTTTTGTTCAGTTGATACATGATGTAACAATAACTCTCACAGAACGGAAGATTAAATGCCGTATTTACAGCCTATAGTTAGCATTACCCTTGTCATTGTGAGTGATTAAATGCGGTGTATTTGCCATAATGCTTATTCTTGTTATTATTATTATTTATTATTTTGCAGGACATTGTATCTCATATATTTAACATTTTATAGGATGTTTTTATTTTGATGGAACAAAATAATATATATATATATATATATATATATATATATATATATATATATATATATATATATATATATATATATATATATATATATATATATATATATATATATATATATATATAATTTATTTTATAATACAATGTGTATAATGTGTATATGCCCTTTGTTTTATGATCATAAAACATGACAATGGAAAAAACTTGCAGTAGTCAATAAGCAGATCACATTGCATTGTTAAATAAAACAAACACTTAAAAATAAAATAAAATAAAACAAATTCTTTTTGTTTCTAATCTTTATTATTTTTATTAACTTCAATTGAGGGCAAATTCACGTACACTTTTTATTGCACACTTCACACATTTTTATCCGTGTTTGGTTGTTTTTTTACCGAAGTGACTAACACATTGTTTGATTTAATATAGGTTTTCTCTTATTATCTAATCAGGTGTAATTGGTTTGAATGGCCTTGTAAAAATTATCCAAATACTGTGACAAGGTCAAATATAATAGGCCGTACTATGCTAACAGAATAGCATTTCCGGTGGTGACGTGGACTACATTGATCCACTTTTACCTAGAACTCTATATGTGAGTCATCGACATCTTTGACGCATTTCCGTCTCCAAATATCTTCAGTTTTAAGGTGCATGAATTCTCTATGGAAGTGATTTGTTCTCAATCAAAATGAGATTTTACATTCTTTTTTTTTCAAAAATGTTGTCAAATGATTATGATGAAAGCCTCTGCTTGAAAATAGCAAGTATTCTGCTGAAGACAAAACAAGACTTCAATATTGTTTCAGTGAAAATATCCGAAATATTAAATAGGAAAAGTTCTGTTTCATTAATTCACTGTTGAATGCACCTCAGCCCAAACGTATGATTACCTATTGCACCACAAAGCAAGTCCTTAACTTCGTTTATCTAAAGAGATAATGCAATCCATTCGCGACTTACATACTTCTTATTTTCAGTCCAATTGTGCCTTATTTTTTTTTAAAAAGCGCTGTTGCATTGCTATACTGTTATTTTAAGGACGCGAGCTGGTTTTTTGTATAATTTGCTGTTGTCAGATATACATATATTTTTTAAAATATATTTTACTTGATATTTTACACTTAGCACTCAGCGAAAAAGTATTACGGGATAATATGAAGACCTGTTTTTGAGGGTTTTCTGTCAATTGCACCGTTTATATTGTATTTGAAATAAAAAGAAATTCTCATTCCAAATCAGACATTACACTTGCCTGTCTTACACAATGAAAGCTATTCATACAGAGAGCAAATATCATAGAGAGATAATGTGATAATGCTTGTCTTTATAACTTATAAGGAGACATATAATAATATTAATAATATTAATAATAATAATATAATAATAAAAATTATATATATATATACATATATATATATATATGCAAGCGACAATAGGTCAACAAAACAATTTGAATGGCAATATGTCTGCAATATATGAAGTCGAACAATTCATTGCTTATTTGATTTAATTTAAAATTTATATGCATTATAATTATATTTATTAAGTTGATTTTGTTTGGTTAGAATAGAAATAGAATATACCTGTAACAATGTGCCACCATACTGTTATCTTATTGATGCCTGCATAAATGCAATGAATATACATATACATAGCCTGGACGCTGACCAAAGAGTTTTTTGGTGAGGTAATTAGATAGTTGTTACATAAGTCTCCTCTGAGTAGCCTTCAGTATTAGTTGTTAAGGTACACACGAAACAAGGATCTATACGCATATATGCCTCCAATTACCTCCAAAATAAGGCAAAGGTGCCTAGAGCAAGCATAGGTTATTGCTACAGACATCCCGAAGACACCCCGTTTGTTTGCCGGCAAGCACAATTTTAATTACAATGAGTAGTTCAGAGTGTCAACCCTATCGTTTGCTGCCTCAAATCATCACAGTTCCAGCATCCTAGCGATTGATTTGGTTGACACAATCGGAACCGTCAAGTCCGCCTTTGCATCTCCATACTCACAGGAGGTTACACGAGAAACCTGGAAACTAGAGTCGCCACTAAAATCAAGTATTTTCCAAGGGCACCTTTGGTTGTGATTATTCGTCAAACTCATTCGATTTCGATATCCCAGGTCATTCCATACCATTACAACATTCAGTTGACACACCCAAATTTCGGTTACACGGACAGTTCTAATGAATATTTTTGCAACTGTCCAGTTAATTTTCCTTTGGGTTTTCTCAGCTGCGATCACTGTCCTGACACCCTGATCCAGACGAAAGGATAGTAGTAAGGAAACAATAACCGCCTCAAGGTCTCTCCTGGCTGTGTCCTGTGTTATATTTGTGGGAGAAGTGTCATCTTAATGTGCAATCATTCTCACGAAGCGGCAACGCACACAAGTTTACTTAAGTGTTGGGCCATACATAAGAAAGTTCAAGACAACAAAACAGCAGGGAACCCAAATCGATAAATTGCCACCTATTCAAACCTTTCATAAACACACTGAAAACTGAAATGCAAACATGAAACAACAGCATGTGATGTATAACTGGGTCACGTACTGCTGTTCAAAATTTTGTGAAAAACACTTTACACTTTAAAAATTGTTCAACATTTAGTTAAAACTTTCGTTGGTCCTTCAGTATATATGTAAGCATATATCGTATTTCTGGTATTAACTGAGCAAGGATAAAACAACAATAACATATTTACAGGCAGCGATATCCATGCTTAAGAGTACTGGATGGATTTGGCATAGATATTTACAGGCAGTGATATCCATGCGTAAGAAGTACTGGATGGATTTGGCATAGATATTTACAGGCAGCGATATCCATGCTTAAGAAGTACTGGATGGATTTGGCATAGACTTTGTACTATTTTGTTGTCTTTTTCCTCCATTTTGTTTTACTGACATTCACAAAAAGACACCGTGGGCTATATGTCACAGAGTTCTAAATAAGATATGCATCAAGTCAGTCTTCAGTGTGAATGACTTTTTGCGATAAAAAACGTATGATACATGTGCAATCTCATGTCTTGGATGTTTTATTGATACCACGCGCCTAAAAGTGTTTGCAGAAGACTAAAGAAATTGTTTTGATCTTTTTGATAACAGATTTAACCAAATGATAGATGCCATACTGGATGCATGATTCAAGGAACTGCAATGTTGTTGTAATTACAAAACGCAGTTCAAACAAAGTAAATTTATCACCATTTCCGTGCTTATCTTGTATAAACTGTTCACTGGGTGGGGGGGGGAGGGTAAATATTTTGATTTCCTTTCAGTAAAATTGTGTCGACACAATGCTATGGTACAAATAAAAGACAGAGCTGATTACGACATGTACCTTTTCTGGGTAAAAGCATTTCAGCTGATGCATTCTTGATTGACATCTTCAGTCACTGCTCAGAATTAAGCAAATGTAATGACCGATGACGAGTTTCGGTGTAAGGAGGTCTCCAGTTTATTGGCTTGTTACTTTTTAAGTTGCTGACGCACATTACAGTGGCACAAATGTTTCGCCAATTCCCATTTTTTATATACTTAGAAACAGTTCTGCAAGATCAATTAAAAATATAATAGATTTGTAATCCGCTTTAAGGCTTCATCTGTTTTTACTTCCCAGTAAACAGTCCGAAGTCAATCCAACGTCGAGGTTGCGGGGTTAATCTGAACAAATTGAGCCAGGTTGTAATTTGGTTGTACATAGCGTACATAGCGTTCAATAGACGTCCAAGCAACGTTGTTCAGACGCTGCTTTTTGTCGCAACTAAAATCCCTACTTTCTCAGACATCTTATCAAAGTCTTTGGTGCAACGCTGAAGAGACATGTGAAAATCGACCTGTGAAAATCGACCTTATATAGAGGTCAGGGGCACATCCAAACAGCAGTAACGCCATGTTATCGCTCCACCGAAATAGAAGTCTTGACAGGTTGCTTTGAAAATAGACGAAAATGGTATGAAAATGGGAATTGTAAGTTTTTCCCTCTTGCTTTTGAAACATTCGTGGAAATTGATATCATGAAAATTAAATTAACATACATATCCTGCGTTACCAGACGACCAAAGTTGGAGGTGCTTTGATCAAGGATTGACCACGACACCTTGCCCTTGTCTCTTCTAAATGGCGGTTCTAGGACATATTTTATCAATGTCTGTGCAACGTCGTTTTAACGATGTTTATAGAACTAAACGTTGTTTCTATTTGCAATCTTTATCCAATGGCTTTGGCGGAACGTTGAATAGACGTATGAACATGGACTGTATAAAAGTACTGATCACAACCAAAAATTCACAATGTTATTGCTCATCGGAAATGGAAGCCATGACAAGTCGCTTTAGAGTGAGAACGTAAACTATGAAATATCAGGAAATTCTGAATTTTTGGAAGGTATTTATGAAATTGACTTCATACATTTCCAGTGTTACTCTATAAACCCTTTCCCAACGCTGATAAGACGTCACACAATCAGTGTCATTCCGACATCGACGGTCGGACGTTGTTTTGACTTCAATAATCAACCCAAATCCGACGATGATCCCACGATAATCCGACGATGATTTCGGGTGCAACGTCTATCCAACGTTAGTTCAAAGTTACAGTGATTGCGGTATTGACCCTGAAATATTATAATGTTGCATAATTAGAGAAAAATAACCATTTACATATATAATATTTAATTTAATAATTTAATTTCATATAGAAGTAATAAAGGCATGTTTATAAGTATATTTGTGTGAGAAATCGTACGTAAAAATCATGTTGATTTGAAAGCAGTCTTAAGATTTGTTTGATTAAGCTCATGACATCACAGAAGGGCGTATGCCAATATACAATGTGAAGAAGTGAGTTTGAAAGTTCAAAGCATACTTCTAAGTTTCTGTGTTATTAGAGTTATGAGGAATTGCGTCTGGTAATTCTCTGAAATCTAAATCTATCTCTCAAATCAAGGACTATGCTACAATGCCAAGAGGCCTCAGCTGTGCTTCATACCACTTAATACTGTAACGCATTTTTTTATGAAACTATTGCTCTTTTATCTGAACAAGTCTGGCATGGTAAAGAACATTTCCGCACAAGTGAAAGGGACAACTGAAACAAATTTGTGTTAAGTGTTACACTTAAAGTAACATACATTTGATGTCACAGCCTGTCACAGAACAAACCAAGTGATAACAGAGCCATTAATATCTATAGAAACAATTAAGCTATAGACGTTAACATCTGTGCGTATGAGAGAACATATAAATCATCTGACCATTCATTGAACAATTACGTAGACACTAGCACAGATTTTATTGTTTTAACTTGCCTGACATAAATATTAGGCTATAAAACTATTACGTTGCAATCAAAAAAAAGAAAGCAAAAAGGTTAGCATAGCTAGGTTTTACCATAATAGTCGCCTGCTGCAAATTACTTTACATCGCAAAAGTTAAGTGGGAAAATATAAGCTAAAAATAAGGCCTATCTTTCCGAAAGCAGAGAAACAAACATCAACCTTGAATCTGGGGGGGGGGGGAGGTTGTGGTGAAAGGGTTGTGAAATGTTGGTTTCCGATATGGGGAAAATAGCAGTAAAATTACTCGAACTTCAAAAATAATTTTTTGTTTGGGAATATTATGGTGTACTGCTGTTTAACAGAGCTTGCGAATAGTTTCTGCATACCGGCTTTGTAATGTACTAAACGGCTCACTCAGAGATGACGAAATCACTCAAAGCCTACAAGTGCCAATCACTCACCACCTATCAGCGCCAATCACTCAACACCTTCCAGAACCAATCACTCGACGCCCACCAAAGCCAATCACTCAACACCTTCCAGAACCAATCACTCGACGCCTACCAGCGCCTATCAATTAACACCAACCATGGCCAGTCACTCAACACCTACCATTACCAATTAAGAATTGCAGCAAAAAAATAAAAGAAAGATTCTGCATATAACGACCAGTCATTATTTTATTCAAAGATGTGTGCTTCTGAATCTTTTGTATAAAAACAGACTGATCTTTTAATTTCAAAAATTAATTTTTGAGATCAAAAAATCATTTGCAGATTTAATAAATTTTAAAAAGTCTCATTCTAGAATAATGATATCTGAAATGAATTATTGATATCAATAAAAGGAAAACAAAATATTGAGCTCAAAACTGAGATTTTGCTATCTCTAAATATATATCGATATCAAAAATTATTTTTGATATCAAGATTACATTTAGAGATATCAAAAATACAGTTACAAGTAGAAAATTTGAAAAAGGAATTTTGCTGAGATCAAAAATCATTTTGTAATATCAATAATTCCCCAATAAATGTAGAAATGGTATTGCCTGCTTTTCTCCTCAACTTTCTCAGAAAATAAATGATAAAATCTTCTTAAAAGTGACTTCCGGGAAAAATTAACACTTGATACAATACCAAAATAAGATGATACATGTTTTTTAAAGATTTTACACATACATAGATGATTAACAAGTAAAATATAACAGACGTTAACAAAATATACTTTTCATATTGTTTGTACTTTCCGAGTACCTTTTCATATGGACTTAAGGGTAAATATAGCGGCCAGAACACAAAAATAAAGTGAACAAACAAATTTGTCGAAAACCTCGTGGTTTTCGACAGAAAAATAATATACTGACCCCAAAAAAGAAAGTATACAGCAAAATAGTTAAATAACTGTTTTATTTCTTAAGGTTTGGTCTTTATATTTATATATTATTTGTTTAACTCTTTGCTGCGAATGCCCATTTTAACACAGTTAACGAGATAATGAGTTAGGTGTGAAACAACTTGATTATTACTATAGGTACTGTCATTGCGAGTATGTGTTTGTGTTTAGGCACTGTTTAATTACTGTTCTTGAAACAGAGGCACGTGTTTGAACAATTGAAATTTTTGAAACAATCACGAACAAAAATGTCGCGGCTTACTCAAGCGGGAAGAGAGTAAGCAATCGGCATGTTAAGTGTAGGAGTTTCGGAAACAGAGGTCACCAGGCGCTTTGGTTGTACTCGCGCTGCAAGATATCGTTTGGAAAGAAGATATGAAGAGATTGGAACTACTTGAGACAGGCCAAGTAGCGGTCGACCACATGTGACGACCGCTCGTCTGGATCGATGGATTCGCCTACAATACCTGCGTGACCATTTTAGCACTGCTGTAATGACTGCTAACGAGACCCCAGGCATTCACAATCCACGAATTTCCAGTCAAACACTCATTAATCGCCTTCGCGAGAGTGGAATTCGTTGTCGTCGACCATTTGTCGGTTTCGTGTATGATACCCATCGGCATCAAAATCGCGTTAACAGTTAAGGAGCTTGGAGACAGCGCAACTGGACTCGAGTGGTTTTTAGTGACGAGTTGCGGTTTCAACTGTATCGCGCAGACGGTCGTGAGCGCATACAGAAGCCCGTCGGAGAACGGTACACTAGATATTGTGCTCTTCAAGTTAATCGCTTTGGTGGTGGTTCGGTAATGATATGAGGGGGGGGGGGGGTGGGTAATACAATTAGGCTGGCGTTCGCAACTGATATTATCGAAAGAAACCTTGCCGCTAATCGGTATATTGACACCTTATTGAGTGCTCAAGTTGCTCAAGTGCAGCAACAACCCGACGCTATCTTAATGCAATGCGTACCTTCACGTCGCGCATGGGTGTCAACGGTACCTACAGACTAATAACATTCAGCCTATGCCATGGTGTGCCTATTCACCGGACTTTAATCCAATCGGACACATTTGGGATCACATGAACTGCCTCCTCCAGGCAGCCATGCTGAACTTCGTCAAACGCTCATTTAGGAGTGGCACAATTACCCCCAGTACAGGATCAACAGATTGGTTACGTCAGTACCAAGACGGATCCAAGCTATGCTCAGGGCTAATGGTTTGCATATACGATATTAGTCGGTGATGCATGATAACTTGATTTTGTAAATCAAAAATGGCATCCGAGTAATATTCAAGTTACTATTACTTGTTTATTGCAAGGAGTATCGCTTTTATGTTTTGTCCAACTCTACAGCATTCTTATAACTTTCGCTGTGTAAAGTGTTAAAAATTCTGATAAGTAGCTTTTGATATCCTGCTGCTCAAAGTTGCTGTATACTTTCTCTTTTTAAGTTAGTATAGATAACGTTCATTGAGGGTAGTCTTTTTCATTTTCAAACCATGTTTGTGCAGAATAAGAAATGTCAGACAAGAGAGCTTTGAGCGTCACTACCAGACCGACCCAAGTCATAAGCACTGAGTCTCCCCCACTCAAGTCATGAGCACTGAGTCACTCCGAGTCCCCACTCATGAGTACTGTGTCACATCCAGTCTTTAGTCTCGAGCTTTGAGTCACTCCCAGTCCTCAGTCATGAGCACTGAGTTACGTCCAGTCTTTAGTCATGGGCATTGAGTCACTACCAATCCCCAGCCATGAGCAATGAGTCACAACAAGTCCACAGTCATAAGCACTGTGTCACTCCAAGTCCAACGTCATGAGCACTCAGCCACTCATAATCCGCAGTCATCATCAAGGAATCACTCCCAGACCCCGGTCATGACCAATGAGACTCCCCCACACCAGTCATGAGCACCGAGTCACTCCTAGGCCCCAATCATGCGCATTGAGTCACGCCCAGTTCTCAGTCATGAGAATTGAGTCGCTCCCAATCCCCAACCATGAATAATGAACCATACACAGTCCCCAGCCATGAGTACTGAGTAACTCCCAGTCTCCATGGCCTAGTCATGACAACTGAGTAACCCCAAACTTTAGTCATGGACAATGAGTCACTCACAGTCCCCAGTCATGAGCACTGAGTAAATCCCAGTCCACAGTCATGAGCACCGAGCCACTTCCAGTACCAAGTTATAAGCACTAAGGCCCCCCCCCAGTCCCAAGTCATGAGCACTGAGTCACTCTCAGCCTCTAATCATGAGAACTGAGTCACTCCCAGTCCCCATGAATGAGCACTGAGTAACTCCCAGTCTCGAGTCATGAGCACTGAGTCACAACCACTGCAACCTTAGAGGTAGGAAACTCGACGCGTAGTAACCATGAGAACGATATTCCACTCCCAAAGACGCTCTTCTACGATTAGCTAAAAAGGACTTGTAATATGGCTGCAATTGGTCGAGATCATAAATAGGTGTCCTGCTTTGTCTAGTCAGCCTTGTGTGTTAGTCGAGGTCAAAAAGCGATTCTTGGAGATGTTTAATGTTTTTGACTCAGCTTTAAATAGACGAATAAGCATTCATTCTCACCCCCCCCCCCCATGTAATCAACGTCTTTGCGCCACATAGACATGAAACACACAACGTTGTTTAAACGTTGCTTTTTCACAACGGCCAAACATGTTTTCTCCGACGTGTCAGCAGCACCTTTGGCTGAACATTGATTAGACTGTGCGAACGTCTTTATCATAGCCAAACAACAAACTACTCATGTTATCGCTCACCGGAAATGGAAGCCATGACAGGTCGCTTCAGAAATAAGCCAGAATGAAGATGTAAAATTTGGGAATGTCGGAAGTATTCATAAAATTGACTTCATGATATCTATGGTTACCTGGTGAATCAGGGTTAGCAATATTTCGAGGGTATGGATAATTGTCCTATTGTCCTATTTGCAACGTTGCTATGACGTCAAATAACTGACACCTATCACATTGTTTCGACTTCTCTAATCAAACCAAATCCGACATTGATCCGACGTCCAGTTGCGACGTCTGTCCAACGTTGCTGGGACGTACCAGTGTTTACTGGGTAGACCTTACTACAAGAGAGGCAAATTCTTTTAACGCCACAGTTAATTCTCACTCTCATGTCCTTGGAGGTTTAAGCCTTGGCTTGGTTCTGGATTCAAACATATATAAAAGTCTGTGACTAAATTGGTAATGGGACAGAATAATCTCCGCTTTGGTCAAATGACGCAATAATACACAAAATGGCGCATTTTTATGAATATCAGCCCCAAAACAAGTTCCAGTGACAGTGCACCTGGATAGGGGGCTGCTGAGTAGATCATGAAGAAAACAGCTTTGGGTTTCGGTTTCATAAAAAATAGTTATCATCTTCTGGATCGTATCCGGAAGGTGAAAAACCACAACATCCATTTTAATGATGCCAGTTGATGAATATATTTATATAAAAATGTACACAATTTATGGGCAACTCACACATTCATTTTCGGCATGAATAACCCTGTAACCAAGGTCATCAATTTGGGCTTTATGTGTATATTATTATTATTATTTATATATTATTTATATTTATTTATATATCGGTGCAAGAACAAGTCAAATAAACGAATTAAGGATATCACAGTAAAGTTTTTTATATCGGTTACTTTGATGTAATGTAAAAAAAAACGATATCATGGCATGCAAATAATTGGTTTCTTTAAAAGTAACTCTAAAACTTTTTCTTGTTAGACTCTTGTCAGATTAAATTCTTGCGTAATATTAGCATCGTAAAACACAAAAATGCTTTGAGGTTTGGAAACATTTTTCCTCATTGAGCTCACAAATATATGCCCATTGGCGGGATAAATGATCGACGGGCAACTTCTGCCCTTCTAAGGTGCATGAATGACACCAATTCTCCGAATAATTTTTACACGCGATTTTAAAGTCTAATTTACAACGTCATTTTCGGGATTTTTTCTGGCTATTTGTGTGTGTGTGTGTGTGTGTGTGTGTGTGTGTGTGTGTGTGTGTGTGTGTGTGTGTGTGTGTGTGTGTGTGTGTGTGTGTGTGTGTGTGTGTGTGTGTGTGTGTGTGTGTGTGGCGTGTGTGGCGTGTGTGTGTTCTTTAGATCTTTCAAACTTCTTGTCGGTAAGGAAAGTAAGTGCCCTACAGTCCAGGGGGTCCATGTGTTGCCATGCATGTACAAAAAACGGAGTTCGAGGTCAGCACGTAGTGCTGATTTCGTTAAAAAGAGTGTACTTTTCATTCAGTACTCCGAATTTCTCACAAAGGGAGGGGGGGGGCAATCTTTCCGAACTGCACTCCGCATTTTGGTTAAAAGGGGGATATTACTTAACACATATTTCTCAGCGTTTGGGGATCGTTTTAAAAAGTCTGGACACACATGATAATTGGTTGGTACGTGAGTGCCCCACCCGAGCCTATAGTATGTTTTCAACAAAAATAAATAAATAAATAAATAAAAAACTGAACATGGTGCCAGCAGTAAACCATTTTTATTTATTTATTTTGTATCTGTAGCAACTAATCAATACCGCAAAAAAGGCAAGAGAAGCTTTAATACCCCCTCCCCCTACCCTACTCCCATCACGTTACTGCTTGGCTTTCCAATTGCTATATAGTGAAGTGACCTGTTTTATCTTGTCCGAAGTAGGGAGGTCTCCATGTATCGGTTTTTTTTTTTTTTTTTTTTTTTTTTTTTTTTTTTGCTGAGGGGTTTATTAGGGCGGCGCCAGAATTACTGGTTTCACACCAAATGAACGCGAAGTCGCACTCAAATCACTTTAAGCTGATTATTTCGTGTTGAAGGGCAATTAATCGAAAGCTGATCAAAATAGATAGCCCACGTCGAGCTTTAGAATCGTTACTGTATTTTTATGTTTTTTTATGTGAGCTGAAAATAACGCGAAAGCCATATGAAGGATATACATGGAAGCACTAATGGCTGATCACGCATGAACAAAGCGTAAATTAGTCATGTAATAAATCTGAAACAACCACTTCACAGGGCTACAATTAGTATTGTTCTCCGTGCGCAATTGCACGGCTGACGCAAGGCTCTTTCGTTTAATATTAGCAACACTCAGACATGCGCCGAGTTGTTAGGATATGACAGTGAATATCGTTCTATAAACTTGACTGTATGATTTTCCAAATATCTATGTATATATAACTAAAACAGTAAAATGACGACTGTAGAAGGCTCCAGCAGCCAAACTACAGAATGTCAACCGTCGTATTCACGAAAGTTCACTGACAGATAGAACACACGTTGTCGCCTAAATAAGCAAATTGATGTGTCTGTAAATTCATTGTCCTTGGACAACTTTCCGTGACAGCAGAACGAATGTGCCAAATTGCTTGTTAAGAAGAAGAAAAGGTCATGATACCGCCTTCAGTTATCTATTTTAGTATTCTAGTAGGAAAGATCCGGATCATATTCTATTATTACCCTGCATTTTTAACACACCACTGCGAAAACTTGGCATCAATTTTTAAAGAATGATCTTTATTTTCAATATTTCTCTTGAAACCTTTCATTCGCTTACGTAACAGTCAGATTTAATTAACAAGTTTGAAGACTGCGCAGCACAGGCTTTCGTCACCACTACGCCGGTGTTGCATGCCCATAATTGCCTGTGACGGAAGACCCGCGGGTGCTGTCTCTTATGTTTTTCGTTTCCCTGACTTTGAAGTGGCTTAGAGGTACCAAATTTGTATTTGGTTCTTGCAAACATTCTTTGTTACTGCAGTTTTGTGGTATTTAATTATTCGTATGATATAAAAAGCAAAACATTTTTTCGTGGCTGTGAACTTGTACTTGCGTAAGTGTGCTTTATATGTATGGATGCAGCTGCTTTAACGGAAAGGCGTAAAATAAGTGAGTTTGGTGAAGACGTCAATAAACTTCCAGTATTTTTATGCCAATTCCAAGAACAACTGTAAGGTTAATGACACCGATTACACAACTACGGAAACATCAATGTACTTCGACAATGAAACATTGCTTTGGAGAGATATGCCCATTCTAATACGTGAATTAACGGGGAAGTTAAAAGATCTCGCTCTTGCCTGAAAGAACGATAATTATAAAGGAGTTCTTCTTTTTTTGAGACCTTTTTCCAGAGAATTTTAAGCAATTTTGTAACAGCTCTTAAATTGTCTGCACAATTTTAGATCCAGAAAGCCATTGTCTGACTGTGTATGTAAAGACGGCGGGTAGGGGAGCTGGGTGTGGCTCTATATTACGTCATCACATGAAAAAAAAAACCATGACTAATTGGTTCCTTGTCGTATTTGCATGTGACAATAGCACCCGTTTCTCCCCCGTGGCATGTATAGTCGTGGAGTAATTTCCTATTGTCGTGATAACAAATATACGCCCATCTAATAAACCGATTGTTTATAAGGAAATGCTCCAGGTAGTCTGGGCCGGTGTAGAATGTCAAGAGAAGCTGTGCCCAGCTGAGCTGACTAAGAGACTATATCAAGATGTGTGCTTCACACGCCTAAGTTATGGTGTACGTGTAGCCCCATTTATACAGATCGTGCGCCATCCAGTGAGAACGGGAAGGGGACCATTCTGCAAATGGGACCACCTCACAAATGGGACCACCTCACAAACAGGACCACTTTTCAATAGTCACGTTCTGGATCCTTTCTATCATGGGGGAACCTCTGCAGTTCAGTACAAATGGTGGTTCAGTTCTTCAAGTGCAACTCTTCAAACTCCACAACGGAAATTCGCTTTGGGGCGTTAATTCACATAAAAACGGCGTTTATCTTACAGGGAATCTGTGCAATCGGAGATTTCATACAATTCCTAATGAATTTGTGTAACGGCTAAAAACTTAATTGCAACTGGAAAAAAATGAAAGAAATTTTGTCTTATTTTAAGTTAAAAGCAACAACTGTTCAGATGATAGGCATCCTATCACTGATATCACTGCAGCTTTTCCTTCGTAATAAAAATCAGTGATATTGAATACGGGTCCTGATCGACTGTAGGAAAACAGTATATGACAGCTATGTGGGCGGGTGTATATTTTACCCTCTAGGTAAAAAAAATATATATATATAAGGAATTGTGTTATGAATGTCGATTATATCAACAATGAGTCGAGGCAGATTACGAGATGATGAGGTTATTAGTTTCTAATTAACCAGAACGAGTCCATACCGTATATTTTTCCGCTCTTGCCCGCTCACACAATGCACTGCATACTGAATGACATTGTTGCCTGTCTGTGACAGCCACAAGGCGTTTTCCGGACAACTCAAGAAATCTGGTCCGAGCAGCAATGCTTGAAGGTTTGCCTTGACCTCTATTGTTTGGAGGAATATGATGCGGACGTAATATCGTTTGGCCTTGGGTAATTCTGTGAACGTGACAGAGGTAGTAATTAACGTGCTAAACGGTCAATTGCCAGAAATACTTGACTGTGTTAAAGACCCGAACTGGTCTTGTTTTATCACCCTGCAGTCAAGATCCGCTATCATAAACAGAAAGAAAAAGGTTCCAAAAAAAGCATGGGACCAACTGTTGCAATCTTCGGCCATTCGTGAAAATAGTACTCCTGTTGAAAGAACAGAACTACTTTTTGTATACATTCGTGTATGTTTACAGATACAGACCAGCGGCTTTCTAACAACAAAAGTAACCCGGCTTGTAAACTCTTGCTTAATTTTTTTCAAATGACGTGTTTCATATATACACACACACACACACATATATATATATATATATATATATATATATATATATATATATATATATATATATATATATATATATATATATAATGTATCATGGCCGGAAAAGCCTGTTATAACTTTGGACATTTTGTACATATATATATTTGAGGTCTAAATGATCAATTTGCTTGTTTCCTTTTTTTTTAATTTTTGGTATTCATTTCGCTATTTTTCTTCTGCAATCTCATTCACTTACCCAGAGATAAAGTGAGTTCAAAAGCTGCCTGCTGATCAAAGTTTCATTTCTATGAGCGATATGAGCGGAAGTGCTCACTCAGTGACTCATCCTCAATGACGCATCTAATGGGGCATTTTTGAAGTATATATGATTCATTCAATGACTCGGGCAATGTCACCAACGGCAAAGAACTTTGTTGACTAATATTAACCCCGTAACCTCAAACTTTTCGTATCAGTGACGTCACTGGATGCCCCTTATAGACTTGACGTTCATGACATTTAGTTACATTTTTGAGACGGAGTACAACAGAGAACAGATATTAAAAGCTTACACTCCCATGCACTTCTCTCTCCCAGTAATCCCTGTGAGAGCCATGATTTTTTAATTGAAATATATATAAACTAGACCGAAGTTTGCTACACGTAGCGAAATGGCACCCACTTGCAATGGTACAATCCATCTGGTCAAAGACACATTTTTCTGTGTTTCGACATACTTATCAGCCTTCGAATTATTTGAACGAGTACATAGAAGTAAATATAATGTTATCTCTTTTTGGTACAAATAATCAAATTCAGTTTTCTAACCGTTTTCGAGATAATGGTCAACTTCCCGGTTTTGGCCTTGACCATGACGGAGGAGGTCGAGGTCACGAGTTACCTCTTATGTAACGTCTTTTAGGCCCATAGAGTTGAAAATAAGCTCAAAATCGCTCTATCTGTAACCGTTTTCGAGATAATGGTCAACTTCCAGTTTTTTACCTTGACCATGACAGAGGAGGTCAAGGTCACCGAGGTACCTCTTATATAACGTCTTTTAGGCCCAAACGGTCGAAAATAAGCTCA
>OX457029.1:6619609-6715641 GCA_949752745.1 Protula sp. h YS-2021
AGGAGGATATTTCATATTTTCATGCAGCCTTTGGTCATACATACAGAGGAATCTCCCACGCCAGTTGTCCTTCAGTGCGTTTAATACCCCCGTACACGTCCAATACCCCCTTATACGCAGAAAATTTTGTTTAATGTTTCTATCTTTTCTTTACTTTTCTTTCTTCCTTTTCTTTTCTTTTCTTTCTTTCTTTCTTTTCTTTTCTTTATTTTTCTTTTCTTTTTTTCCTTACTTTTCTTTTCTTTCTTTTCTTTAATTTTCTTTTCTTTGTTTTCTTTACTTTTCTTTTCTTTACTTTTCTTTTCTTTTCTTTCTTTTCTTTACTTTTCTTTTCTTTCTTTTCTTTGTTTTCTTTACCTCCTTTCCTTCTTTCTTTTCTTTACTTTTCTTTCTTTCTTACTTTCTTTCTTGCTTAATTTCTTTGACTCTTCTATCAGGAATAAACATAAGACACGGCAAAAGGGTCATTTTTTTTTTTTTGTTTTAGGCGCCAAGCAGAGCGGTGGAAGACACGAACGAAGTTGACGGTAAGAGCTTTATACAATTATCATAGCGTTAAAATCTACGCTGTGACAGAGAGTAACATTTTAGCTGATGGCTGTCCGGGGGGTGGGGTGGGGGGGGGGGTCGACGGAGGCGGAAGGGGGGGGGAAGGGGGTTGTTGAAATTAGTGTGCAGACAGTATTTTTTTTTTTTTTTTGCAATAGCACAAGCAGGCACAAATGCTATAATTAAATCGCAACTTTCCATAAATTAATATAGGAATTGAATCAACAGGCATATAAAATTGAATTTAGAAAATAAATAACTGTGATTGGCGGAGCGAGGAGAAATATATAACTGTGATTGGCGGAGCGAGGAGAACTTCACGGGGGGTTGCATCCAATACTCTTTCGTCTAGACATTCGAACAATTTGCCGAGAAAATGTGACAGTTGTTTCAAAGATTACTGCATCCGATAAATAAAGGTGTCACTTTTATTTATGTCACATACTTATATCAAAATTTTACAGTATCCGCTTATTTATGACATATGACGCATTTATTTATCACGTATCATACATTTATTTCAAAGATTACCCAATAGTTTTATACCTGCGTCAGACCGTCAATTGACACAAAACATTGCCTTCCAACTCTCACCTTCAGTAATCGTGCAATTGAAGCTCCATTTTCTAAAATTACACGAGAGTCACGGAACTGCAGTGGTGGATATAGATTTTGATCAGGGGAGGGGGGGGGGGCTGGGGGTGTGGTTAACTTTAAAAAAAAATCCTTAACAAAAATTTAAAAAATAACCGGAAGTAGCGAGTTAAATAGCTGCAGATGAGATATAAATCCGCCACTACAAGACGCCAATTAGATGTCCATTTTTTTTATTATGGCCATTTACTGTGTTATTCATCCTTTCGAGAACGGATGGAGATGCTGTCCTAGACGTTACAAAGACGTCTGTCAGTAGATGAACAAGAAGAGTACATTAATTTATTTCAAGATGACCAGGACGCGTGAAAAGGGAACAGTACTATTTTGTATGGTTGATACGCCCGGTAGGTTACGCACGTTCATCTCTTTTTTTATTCATTCAAGAGATTTTTTCTTTAACGCAATGTCTGACCGATGTCGTATGTTTTGCGAGGTACGATGAAGAGCAAATGGTAAATAAGCCCTTAAAAGTAATAAAGTGTGTGCAATTAAATGCAAGACGATGGAGCTTGTTTTATCCTTTATGATATTGCTACCAACATGAAACAGCAATAAACACGAACCCACAGACCTTCTTGCTTGACTGTTTTACAACAATCGAAACAGCATTAATTGCTGGAAGACGGCTTTTATGATGGTTCGTGTTTTTTTCCATGAGTCCCATGAGTTAATTGGGCATGTCTACGTCACTCCCATACATCTACACTCCCGAGCCGCAACGTGAGCCTATAATTTTCAAATTATTAGTCCTATATGAGCCCATTCTGAATATCATACAAGGTAATAAATATTTTCTGACTCATTTAACCTTACTGTATATTCAGTTCGGATATTGCGGAACGTTTTTACTTAATATTCGTGGTTTTCTGGGTTTGGTTTATTATTTACATTAGATTATTTATATTTATAACAATTTGGACATAATTTATATATTTATATATTATTTTTTTAACATTTTATTCTGCTGTTAATTTTAATGTTAACAGCCAAGTTTTGATTTTTTTCTGTCGAATTAATTCAAAATGTAATTCTGCCTTAGTATACACAAAAACTAGTTTTTTTTTCTTCTTTAGAACAAACAAAATGTAATCACCAATCTCCGTAAACAAATTTAAAAAAGATAAAAAAAATAACGAAAGTTGAACTGCAAATGAGAATGCAATTGAGAAAAAAACATTTTTTTTTATCTTTTAAGAAGGGATATTTATCTTTGCCATTTGAGCAACTTTCGTTGCCTTCTGGATGTGTGAAGTTCAGGCGTTTTACTTCAGCAGTCTTATTTAACGTATTCAAACTATTCTCTGGCTATTAGCCCAATATACCTTACACAAAACAAATCTATTTGCGAGCTTTCAGACCTTTTGTTATTTTTAATTTGTGAGTCCACCATTTAATAAAAGGGGATTTGAAACAATATTTTTATGTTATATTGCTGAGGTATTATCTACACGAGTAATTTATCAAATTTGCCTCAAAGCTACACAAATGTCTCACAGATACAGTTTCATTACAGAAAAGATTTTAAAACAAACACTAAGTGATTTTCAAAATATTTATCAAGCAAGGTTCTGGCAACGTTCAGTTTACGCATCCCACCTGCCCACCTGTCCATCCCACCTGCTCACCTGTGAGCTGCTAGAGATCTTCGTCGGCGTTTCTTTAAAAATAAAGTCTTCCTTTGTTAATGGTCAGTCATGACTCTTAACCAAAACTTGTGACGTCATCAACTGACTATAATATTTTCATAAGTACCTTAGAACCCCACATCACCACCCGTCCCGCCACCTCCCCCCCCCCCCTTCTCTGACAACGCACTTTATGGCAGACGTCTCACTTATATTGCATATCGCAGGGTATCTTTCAGGCCTGAACCATTACGGCGAAGACGGCGCATCTACGCAATTTAAACTCTGCATCCCGCTGCATGTTAGAATGGTTACTGCTCATATCTAAGCACAGAAATGTGATGGGGGCACATTACGAGCAGTTTTGTGAAATTTTGTGTAATTTTCAATTTAAAAGTACAGTAAAACCTGGTTAATCCGGACAACGTTAAGACTGGCAAATTTTGTCCGGATTTGCCAGGTGTCCGGATTACTCTGGGTCCACTATAATGGTCTGATTTTCTCTATGAATAAAACAACTTCTTTCTATTCGTACCACTCGTAGTCTATTCTTTTTCGTTCACTAGCTATTAATTACAATTTCACAATCACATTTGAACATATTATTTCATGATGAAACATTGAGTGATAGAGCCGTATTTAATTCCTCATTTGGTGTTCTGACACAAGGTCTTTTAATTTCCGAATTTTTTGCACTCATCGTACTCTTTCTTTCTTTCTTTCTTTCTTTCTTTCTTTCTTTCTTTCTTTCTTTCTTTCTTTCTTTCTTTCTTTCTTTTTCAAAATGTCAGAAACAATACCTTTACCGAGACCGAACTCATCAGCTGATGGTTTTTCCTGTGCTTGCTTTAATAAATTTCACTTTGTAGCCAAGTCTCAGATCATTCCTTTTTCTTTTTGTCGCCATTTTCAATTAGCTTTTATTCAACGAAGTTTCCTTTTAATTTATCGATACAATATGAAGCCCTTACATAACCCCATCTGTAACAAGGTTTGACAAAAGACTTCAGAATCTTTCATCGCTGTTCACTTAAGAATCCTTCGATCTTGATCTTCATGACTGATCTGACAATGACAAATGTTTATTGCAATGAGAGTATTTTAAGCAATACTTGGGAGAAAAAGGGCTCGTCCGGGATTTGAACCCGGGACCTCGCGCACCCGAAGCGCGAATCATACCCCTAGACCAACGAGCCAGTCATCGTAGTAGAATTCACAATCATCTTGAAATCTAAGCATTATCTGTTTAGACAACTGAATTGCCAAATTAATCTAACCTAAATTAATCCAATACAGTTTTAATTATAAATTCGTTGTTGTATGAAATGTGAATTAAAATTTGTGTTAAGTTGGTTTCTCAATAGATAAAAGGTCTTTGGGCTCGTCCGGGATTTGAACCCGGGACCTCTCGCACCCAAAGCGAGAATCATACCCCTAGACCAACGAGCCACTTCACTTCTTGAAAATCGTCTTGAAAACACCACATATGTTTTAGTAACGTGAACTATAATTTCGGACAAATGGTTAGAGTGCACGGATATACAAATATTTTACTAAATGGACAGTTTATTCACGGTTGATAAGCAATCAGTTTTACAATAGAAAATCATTATGGCACAAAAAGATCGTCTATTCTGCTCAAATGAGTCCATGAATCACGCAAACCAATCCTACAATGAAGCCGATATTTTAAAACGCGGTTTCTAGTAACTCTGCCTTTTGCTATTTAACTAAAAAACTGCAACCCTAAATGGCCAGTCGCCTGCTGGTTGTGTGGCTAACACAATAGCATTAGATGCGAACTGTTAATTTATTTTGTTACCGTATACAAAAATCTACACGAGAACATGCATTTGAATTGTGACTCATTTTTAATAAACCATTGCTACAGTAAATTTGTAACGAAGGTGATATAAAAGAAAGCAGCCAATCATAGCCAATATAATAAACCATTACTATAGCACATTTGTGACAAAGGTGATATAAAAGAAAGCAGCCAATCAGAATGTGTGTTCTTTTTACCTTCTGAAAAGGTACGATTCATGCCATAGATCAATCCCTTATCGCTTACTCGTGTCTTGCTTGTGTATTATTGTTCTTTTCTTCTATTGAAGCAATTTTAAATTAAGCACACTTCAAGAGGTTTGATCTCTTGAATTGTTTTTGTCCTGAAGCGCATCAAATGTTGATATCAAAGGCTTTAATTTAAGGGTTTAGTAATGCCATAAAATCTTATTCTCTTAGCGCGGAAAGGTAATGTCAATAAAAGGCTAGGAGTTGAGAGGGGAATCGAGTGACAAAACTCATGCAAGTGAAGAATAACGCATATATGTGCGAGATATTTTCGGATTTAAACCAGTTCTCCAGAGAAAAGTATGATTTAATTATAAAGGTTTTCATTGTTATATTCAAATGACACATTGTGCAGTTGCATAGCGGTCCGTGTTTCTATGGGAAATGTGAAGTTCGTTGAGGTTGTTTCAATTGGTTTCTCTAAAGCTAAAACAAATAGGGCTTGTCCAAGATTTGAACCGAGAGAGAATCATACCCAGACCAAGAAGCCATCTGCTTTTTTTCCTTGGTTGAAATGTAAGCGCCGTA
The DNA here is from genome assembly GCA_949752745.1 of Protula sp. h YS-2021. Classification (NCBI taxonomy): domain Eukaryota; kingdom Metazoa; phylum Annelida; class Polychaeta; order Sabellida; family Serpulidae; genus Protula; species Protula sp. h YS-2021. Next base: position 6,625,042 of record OX457029.1, read on the forward strand.
TATGTTGTAAGCCAGTAAAGTGCCATTTATACAAAGTCTTTTACGAAATACAATTGTTACTACGTTATGTATGAAAGTCGACTCAACGCCAACGTCACGACGGCGTCACGACGGCGTCACGACGTTGGGAAGACGTGGGGCATCACTCTCCATCAAAACATCTGATCACCTCGATCTTGGTTCGTCCCGTGTGTAACAATAAATCAGAAGTCATGTATATTGTCCAAAATTAAGTAACAAAAGCTATTTCAAGTGATCATTTTGCTTAGTTCTGAAAAGACTATCGCGACTACCATTTGCAGTGAGCCATAATATGACAACGTTTGTCCTTGTTGCTATTAGCCCCTCCGAAGTGTCCCCGCAGGATAAAATCCCCCCAATATTTGCAGTATTGTAGAAAAGCCCTTTTATATTTTGCAGAGTACAAACAATATCCATTTCGCTTTTCTACTACCTACTGAAAAGGTGGTTTAGTGCTTTAGTACTTTGCTTACAAATGAGATGAGATACTGACTTTGTTCAGAACCCAGCCCAAGCTGGCCTGCAATATTTAGTTCTTTGACTTTTTGTACTGTGAATAGTTTATAATGAATTGAAAACATTTCCAGTTTATTCTTTTCGCTAACTTTAAATTTAATAGACATGTTTTGAATTTTTGTGTTAATAATAATTTGAAAACTGAAATTGCCCGTGCCAAGTGATACACAAAAACTGCTGTTACTTTGACAAGCCTTCGGCTTGCAAGGGTTATATGAATTTGTGCGAGCAAAATTCGTCCTTTCTTTTTTTCTTCTTGACAGCTTTTCCGATTATTTGTGTCTTCTTCTTCTCCAACACTATGGGCCCTACGACCATGAAACTTGGGACTTATGAAGAGCTTGATCTGAACATGTGCATGTCATTTTTTATTTTCGTCTTTGATTTCGTTTTCTTTGTTAAAACGCCATGTGAAAAGAGTGTATTTTTTTTCAAGTAAATGCATAGCATTTAACGACAGCACAGAATGCAATTTGCTCAGTGAGCTTTGTGCGAGCTCTCAATGCGTAAATAAATAACAAGGCGTATGCCTGATCAGTCAATAAAACTTTAAGTCAACAACAACCAAACAGTACTCGGCTTATAAGACGTATTCAAGCTGTGTTGTTTGCAATATATTATTCAAGAAATAACCCACTGAAGGAAGTATTTTTGCGTTTTAATTTTTGTCAAGTGTTTAACATTTCGCCAGCGGAATGAGCTTCTAGTTTCTGCTTCTAGTTTCTTATGTGTTTCAGAGCAACCGAACCGTATCACAAATTCTTCTTATTTCACTGCTTGCATAAGAATTAGTCAGTCTTCATTATCATGTTATTGAACAGGGCTATAACAAGATTGATTGCATTGCTTTTTGTATATTTTACTCTGACGTGGTTTTATGGGATTTATAAGCTAAAAGGGCTCGTCCGGGATTTGAACCCGGGACCTCGCGCACCCGAAGTGGGAATCATACCCCTAGACCAACGAGCCCTTTATGCATGCTGTCTGGGAATTCGTCTTTAGAATATAAGCATAAAGGATCTCTTATTTTTCCACTGCAATTTCAGGCAAATTGTTCCAAACTGTGAAAGTAAACATACGGTGGCTGAAGATATTTGGCAGTGCCGAACTAAAACTAAAACGAAAACAGCACTAGACACTTTAGATACCGCATAAAAGCTTCAGCCTTATTTGAGAGTTTTTCTGAAACAAACACACATACACAAAATACCTGTCAAATCTTTATTCCAGAAGGAAGCAGTGTAAAATTTTGTAACCATGAATTTACAATAACGATAAGGGAAAATGGGGCGTAAAATGGGCTCGTCCGGGATTTGAACCCGGGACCTCTCGCACCCAAAGCGAGAATCATACCCCTAGACCAACGAGCCGATCTCGAGAGCCAGAGGCTGTGGACTCGGTTTGCTAGAGCAGCAGACTTTGCTCCAAAATCACAGGAAAAAAGACACACCCAAATAAAAATACAATACTAACACAATATTAAATACAAATTTTTGATTTCTTGTTTTCTCATGTACAAACACACACCTTGTTACATCTTTGGATTTAACACATTACTCGAGACAAAACTGTAACAGAATTATCACGGTTTTTTAAAATTATTATGGATATATTCAAGTGCGGCAGTGGTTTTGTGTCGTTATGTGGTTGTGATAAACATTATAAGGTAGATCCAATGTTGAATTAAGTCGCAACGTCGATCTGACGAAACCACGTTAGCTGTGGCTTTAATCTGGTTGTGCTTGGTGGCGACCAAATATCAACGTCAAACTAATGTCTTTGATATAGTTGAATAACATTGAATAGACCTTACGTGCGCAACGTTGTTTAGGCGTTGCTTTTGATCACCACGCAACATTTTTTGTTTGGAGGGAATTTTATTTAACCCACTCGTATTCAAGTATGCGCTATGAGGGCGTATCACTCAGATATATTTACTATTTACAAACATAGAAACAAGCATAGCTGCGATAATGTTAACAAAGGAAAATAATTCATTCAATGAACATCAGATGAAGAGCTTCAATGTTTTTGAAAAAAACACAAGTTACATTGTCCTCTCCCAAAATAGGGATACCAGATAAAGTCAATTTACCTCTCAACATTTCATCCCTTAAATTTCACAAATCTATAATATACATCTATAATATACATCTATAATATACATCTATAATATACACCTATAATATACACCTATAATATACACCTATAATATACACCTATAATATACACCTATAATATACACCTATAATATACATCTTAGCATTTGTGACAAAGTTGATGTCCTGAAACTGTTCCTTGTGAACTCGAAACTGATAAATGTGAAGAGATTAAAGATGAAAGACAAAAGAGTGGAGCTTCAACACACTTGGTTATCTATTGATTATTTCCAGTGCCAGAAAAAGTGAAATAAATCATACTGACTACTACAACATTGACATATATCTAATCCCACTACATTATAATACCTTTTTTCTCTGGTTTGTAGCTATAATGTTGCGTATTAAGTTAAACTGCAGTGCCAATAAGTGTGTTTTTTTTTCCGTTGTCTTTTCATAAAAAGGCATGCTTGGAAAATGCGAGCATCCACATTCAACCCCTTTGGATTCAAAAGGCGAAACTTACAGGAACTTCTTCGTCTAAAAATTTTATCATCAAAATATAATAATAATATTTAGATTTATCCCTCCTTAAATTTAATATAAGATCTTTTTTAAATAAGGGGCTATTAATGTCGACTGCATAGGCTTCTGTCAAAAATCTATTGCGTCTGCATTCTTAAGCCATTTACTCAACGATATGGGGAGGGGGAAGGGGGTACTTTGACAGAGGTCTGACCAAGACACGTAATCATTGTCACTGCCTATGTTCTGGATTTATATTTTCTCGTAGTGTATACAACATCGTGAGATCGATATTGTTACGATTGCCATTGAAAACCTTTTCCCAACGTTGAGTAGACGTCGGACAATCTACGTCTCTCCAATAACGGCACGTAGAGCTTATTTCGACTTCCATAAGCAACTGTAATCAGAAGTTCATGCGACGCCCAGTACAACGTCTATTCAACGTTGTGGAACGTCGTACTGTTTACTGGAACGCAAAAGAGTGTTTACGCTTAATCGTGACGTCAAAAGTGATGCAAATGTGAAGCGAAAGTTGGCGAAAAATGTTTGTAATCATCAAACGGTTTTGCAGCTGTGTAAAGGCTTTTATGATTGTTATATTTAATTTGGTACCGAGAATTGTATTCTGGTACTGTATTTTGTTGAGATTTGCCTTTTTGCTTACACAGCAATGTCCCACAACATAAATGTCACACCAATTTAATTTGACCAGAATCTAACGATTTTAGGAGTTTCCAAAATACAGCACTTTTCCTGCAGCTCCCCATGCAATTCACCGTGCAATTCTGTCCCAGTACGCTCCTGTATAACACCACGCATGTGTTTAATCGCAAAAAGCTTCATGAAGTCTACTCCAAAATACAACTAAAGCAAATTCAAATAACATAAATATCACAACACGACATGTGAAATTCATTAGGTCGGTGTTAAGTTGGTTTCAGACGAAAGGTTTTTGGGCTCGTCCGGGATTTGAACCCGAGACCTCTCACACCCAAAGCGGGAATAATACCCCTAGGCCAACGAGCCTTCCATGCCTTGCATATGCCGTGATACGAATGAACTTCTTCTTCACGATACTATTCATTGAAGGCGGGTAGGGATTCATAGTACTTGAGATATTGAGGAAATTCTAGTAGCAAAGCCCCCTGCTCCCCCTTCCCGCGCTCCCCCTTCTCCGGCTCTCATACATGGACCATATCGTGTGTTACAATATATAAATAAGTATCTGCGACACGTGATTCAAAATCTCCTAGACAAAACGGGCTCGTCCGGGATTTGAACCCGGGATCTCTCGCACCCAAAGCGAGAATCATACCCCTAGACCAACGAGCCTTCCATGCCTTGTGCATGCCGTGATACGAATGAACTTCTTTTTCACGATATTATTTAATGTGGTAGGGAAGGGGTGAGGGAATCACCTCGTAGTACTTGAGATATGGTAGAAATTCTCCTACCAAACCTTCTTCTTCCCCTTCCCGCGCCTCTCACACATGGACCAGATTGTGTGTTACAATATATAAATAAGTATCTGCGACACGTGATTCAAAATCTCCTAGACAAAACGGGCTCGTCCGGGATTTGAACCCGGGACCTCTCGCACCCTAAGCGAGAATCATACCCCTAGACCAACGAGCCGTCACGTTTATACAGTTAATTTGGAGCTGTCAAAAGCAGTGTGTCCAGGTAATTACTTTGGTCAAGAAAAATAAAATAAGTGCTAATAATTGAACTAACCTATCATTTTAAATCCTTATGAAGTACACTTGAAATGTCTGGGGACCTGCATTCGCAGATAAAATGTGACTAGAATTGCATTCTGATACTGTATTTTGTTGAGATTTGCCTTTTCGGTGGCATAACAGCAAATCCCCACTCCATAAATGTCACATCAATTTTATTTGACCAGAATCTAATGATTTTAAGAGTTTCCAAAATATAACACTGTGGCAACAGCTCTTCTCCCCATGCAATTCTCAGTGCAATTCCGTCCCAGTACGCTCCTGTATAACACAGTACATGTGATCAACCCACAAACGGGTTCATTGAAATCTACTTTAAAATACAACTATATTAAATTGAAATAACATACATTGATAAATTAAAAACATGCCGATCAACTAACTAGATAACACTACACATTATCCATCGTTGGACAAATAAATTCAATGCATTTTCACAAACAAACCCCACAAGAAATATCACCACATGACATGTGAAGTTCATTAAGTCGATGTTGAGTTTGTTTCAGACAAAAGGACACCGGGCTCGTCCGGGATTTGAACCCGGGACCTCTCGCACCCTAAGCGAGAATCATACCCCTAGACCAACGAGCCGTCACGTTTATACAGTTAACTTGGAGCTGTCAAAAGCAGTGTGTCCAGGTAATTACGTTGGTGCTTATAATTGAACTAACCTATCATTTTCAATCCTTATAAAGTACACTTGAAATGTCTGCGGACCTGCATTCGCAGAAAAAATGTGACTAGAATTGCATTCTGATACTGTATTTTGTTGAGATTTGCCTTTTCGGTGGCATAACAGCAAATCCCCACTCCATAAATGTCATATCAATTTGATTTGACCAGAATCTAATGATTTCAAGAGTTTCGAAAATATAACACTGTGCCTGCAGCTCTTCTCCCCATGCAATTCTCAGTGCAATTCCGTTCCAGTACGCTTCTGTATAAAACAATACATGTGATCAACCCACAAACAGGTTCATTGAAATCTACCTTAAAATACAACTATATCAAATTGAAATAACATACATTGATAAATTAAAAACATGCCGATCAACTAATTAGATAACACTACACATTATCCATCGTTGGACAAATAAATTCAATGCATTTTCACAAACAAACCCCATAAGAAATATCACCACATGACATGTGAAGTTCATTAAGTCGATGTTGAGTTTGTTTCAGACAAAAGGACACCGGGCTCGTCCGGGATTTGAACCCGGGACCTCTCGCACCCAAAGCGAGAATCATACCCCTAGACCAACGAGCCTTCCATGCCTTGTGCATGCCGTGATACGAATGAACTTCTTTTTCACGATATTATTTAATGTGGTAGGGAAGGGGTGAGGGAATCACCTCGTAGTACTTGAGATATGGTAGAAATTCTCCTACCAAACCTTCTTCTTCTCCTTCCTGCGCCCCCCTTCTCCGCCTCTCATACATGGACCAGATTGTGTGTTACAATATATAAATAAGTATCTGCGACACGTGATTCAAAATCTCCTAGACAAAACGGGCTCGTCCGGGATTTGAACCCGGGACCTCTCGCACCCAAAGCGAGAATCATACCCCTAGACCAACGAGCCTTCCATGCCTTGTGCATGCCGTGATACGAATGAACTTCTTTTTCACGATATTATTTAATGTGGTAGGGAAGGGGTGAGGGAATCACCTCGTAGTACTTGAGATATGGTAGAAATTCTCCTACCAAACCTTCTTCTTCCCCTTCCTGCGCCCCCCCCCCTTCTCCGCCTCTCATACATGGACCAGATTGTGTGTTACAATATATGAATAAGTATCTGCGACACGTGATTCAAAATCTCCTAGACAAAACGGGCTCGTCCGGGATTTGAACCCTGACCTCTCGCACCCTAAGCGAGAATCATACCCCTAGACCAACGAGCCGTCACGTTTATACAGTTAACTTGGAGCTGTCAAAAGCAGTGTGTAATTACGTTGGTGCTTATAATTGAACTAACCTATCATTTTAAATCCTTATGAAGTGCACTTGAAATGTCTGCGGACCTGCATTCGCAGATAAAATGTGACTAGAATTGCATTCTGATACTGTATTTTGTTGAGATTTGCCTTTTTGGTTGCATAACAGCAAATCCCCACTCCATAAATGTCATATCAATTTGATTTGACCAGAATCTAATGATTTTAAGAGTTTCGAAAATATAACACTGTGCCTGCAGCTCTTCTCCCCATGCAATTCTCTGTGCAATTCCGTCCCAGTACGCTCCTGTATAACACAGTACATGTGATCAACCAACAAACAGGTTCATTAACACTTGACAAGCCTTTGGCTTGCAAGGATTATATGAATCTGTGCGAGCAAAATTCATCCTTTTTTTCTTCTTGACACTTTTTCCGATTTTTTGTGTCTTCTTCTTCTCTGAAACTATGGGCCCTACGACCATCAGACTTTGGACTTATGAAGAGCTTGATATGAACATGTGCATGTCACTTTTTATTTTCGTCTTTGATTTCGTTTTCTTTGTTAAAACGCCATGTGAAAAGAGTGTATTTTTTACAAGTAAATGCGTAGCATTTAATGCACAGCCAGAACACAGTTGCTGAGCTTTGGGCGAGCTCTCACTGCGTAAATGGATAACACGACGTATGCCTGATCGGTCAATAAAACTTTAAGTCAACAACAACCAAACACTACTCGGCTTATAAGACGTATCCAAGCTGTGTTGTTTGCAATATATTATTAACACTTGACAAGCCTTTGGCTTGCAAGAGTTATATGAATTTGTGCGAGCAAAATTCGTCCTTTTTTTTTCTTCTTGACATTTTTTCCGATTTTTTGTGTCTTTTTCTCCTCTGACACTATAGGTCCTACGACCATGAAACTTGGACTTATGAAGAGCTTGATCTGAACATGTGCATGTCACTTTTTATTTTCGTCTTTGATTTCGTTTTCTTTGTTAAAACGCCATGTAAAAAGAGTGTATTTTTGCAAGTAAATGCGTAGCATTTAACCCACATCACACACAGTTGCTCAGTGAGCTTTGTGCGAGCTCTCACTGCGCAAATAGATAACAAGGCGTATGCTAGATCAGTCAATAAAACCTTAAATCAACAGAAACCAAACACTACTCGGCTTATAAGACGTATTCAAGCTGTGTTGTTTGCAATATATTATTGAAGAAATAACCCATGGAAGGAAGTGTTTTTGCGTTTTAATTTTTGTCAAGTGTTTAACATTTCGCTAGCGAAGTGAGGTTCTAGTTCAAGAAATAACCCACTGAAGGAAGTATTTTTACGTTTTAATTTTTGTCAAGTGTTTAACATTTCGCTAGCGGAATGGGCTTCTAGTTGAAATCTACTTTAAAATACAACTATATCAAATTGAAATAACATACATTGATAAATTGAAAACATGCCGATTAACTAATTAGATAACACTACACATTATCCACCCCTATCAAAATAAATTCAATGCATTTTAACAAACAAAACCCCCAAAAATATCACCACGTGACATGTGAAGTTCATGAAGTCGATAGTCAATGTTGAGTTTGTTTCAGACAAAAGGATACTGGGCTCGTCCGGGATTTGAACCCGGGACCTCTCGCACCCAAAGCGAGAATCATACCCCTAGACCAACGAGCCTTCCATGCGCTCTATATGTCGTTATATAATTGTATATGAAAATCGAATTAACGTCTTCTTCACGATATTATTCAATGTGAGAGGGAAGGGGGTGAGGGGGTGGTTGAGTCACCTCATAGTACTTGATATATTATGGATATTCTCCTATCAAAGCCCTCTGCTCCCCCTCCCCGCGACTCTTCCACTTCTCCGCCTCTCGTACATGGATCATCTTGTGTTACAATATATGCGGAGTCATGTAAAGTAGGCATTAAGACTTCCCGGGTTGAAATGTTTAAATCCTTAACTTGGTTTCTTATCTACAGCACTAATAAGTCTACCATTCACAGTGTACGATAGTATGACAGCGTTGTTTTCTCTAGTTGTACCAGTTAGATACACCTGAGACCCTCGTGGCCTCATTAGGTGTCCGGTTATAACAATCTCTCTTGTCAGGCCTGTCCTCTAGGAGATAGTTTATTACACTTGGGGATTTTCAGTCCCCTAGTTTATTAAAACCGTACGACTCGGTCAGGCGTTTCCGTGTGTTTCTTTTTTTTTTTTCGTCAAAACCTTGTCACGCGAACACCTCTTAGACGGCTAAGGGCAGGAAGACCAAATTTGGTAGAGACATAGTATAGCATGTCTAGTTGATCCAGCTCATTTTTTTAGAAAGTCATTAACATTTGATATGCAAAAATGGACATTGAAATTTAAAGTTTGAAAACCTTATCCCGCAAACTCCTCTGAGACGGCACGGGCTAGGAAGACCAAATTTGACAGAAACAAAATGTGGTATGTGTACTTGCTTCAGCAGATTTTTTATAAAAATCCATTAACATTTAATATGCAGAAATTGACATTGAAATCTTGCCATTCTCGCCCATTATGAGTCAGGCAAACGGTTTGATTGCGCAGTTGATGGAACTGTTATGCTATCAACATAGGCGTATTGATCGCCCGACTCTCTACAATGAGACGATTGCAGTGTGTGTGTGTGTGTGTGTGTGTGTGTGTGTGTGTGTGTGTGTGTGTGTGTGTGTGTGTGTGTGTGTGTGTGTGTGTGTGTGTGTGTGTGTGTGTGTGTGTGTGTGTGTGTGTGTGTGTGTGTGTGTGTGTGCAAGCTGAAGCTGACTGCAGCGTTTGGGTTTTCCCCGTTTTGAGTGAGGAAATTTTTCGCACTGATTGAGGGTGATGATAATTTGAGAATCGCATTTTTAGCCCTCATCTAGTGTTCTCTTAAGGCTATTACTATCGGTCTGTCCGTCCGTCGAGCCGTCCGTCCGTCTGTCTGTCTGTCCAAGCTTCACAAAACCCTACATGTGAAAGTATATATAGGGCAGATGTGCAACTGGGGGTTCAACTTGTCACTTGTCCGTCCGTCTGTCCGTCCGTCACACTTTGAACGTTTTTGTCCGGGCGATATCGCGATATCGCTTCTTCATCAAACCTTACAGGAAGAAAGTCTATAAAGCGTAGATGTGCAACAGGGGGTTTAATTTGTCAAATGTCCGCCCTCTGTCCGTCAGTTGCCTTTTCAACTTTTTGGCCGGGCGATAAAAACTAATTATCGGAAATTGACCAAACTTTACAAGAAGAAAGCATATATAGTGTTGATTTGCAATGGGTGTTCAATCTGTCAAATAGGCGTACGTCTGTCCGTCCGTAATTTTTTATTTTTTCATTGTACTGGCGATATCTTAAAAACAATATATCGGAAATTCACCAAACATCACAGGAAGAAAGTATATATAGTGTAGTGTGCAACGGAGTTTCAGTATGTCAAATGTCCGTCCCTTTTTCTTGTCCGGGCGATATCTCAAAACTATTCATCGGATCCCTATCAAACGTGACAGGAAGAAAGAATAGGCAGTGCAGATGTTAGGCGAGAGGTTTAATTTGAACTGTAGTTGTGCAAGTTGTGCAACCTCGGTGACTTTGACCTTCTTGGTCATGGTCTACGTAAAAAACCAGAAGTAGAACCAGAAGTAGAATTATCTCGAAAACGGTTAGAGATAGAGCGATTGTGAGCTTATTTTCGATCCTTTGAGTGTAAAAGACTGTATGTAAGAGGTACCTCGTTGACCTTGACCAAGTTGACCAGTATCTTGAAAACGGGTAGAGATGGATCTATTTTGGGGCTATTTAGACCCTTTCAGCCTAAACGCGTTATGTTTGCGGTGTCTCGGTGATCTTGAATATTTCGGTCATGACCATTGTCAAAAACCGGAAATTAAAAAAACGGTTAGAAGAAGTGCGATTTTAAGCTTATTTTCGCCTTTTGGACCTAAAAGAGAAGATAAGGGAAGAGATATCTTGGTGACTTTTACCTCCTCGTTCATGGTCAGTTTTGAATGTTAAGAGTTCAGAATCATATTTTTGTGGCCCAGAGTGTAATTTTCGCTACTCGGTAGCGAAAACGGTCTACCGTTTTAAGCGTTCCCCGGTAAGCACACCCAAGTAAAACCCATTTAAAACCCAGGGTTATTTTTGGCCTTCCCACGTGAATCCCGTGCAGGGATTTGCATGGGAATGAGACAAAAATCGAGGTAAAATCCATGGTCCGAATTCCCACGCATAATCCATGCATTTCCCAGTTGGGATCCACCTGGGTTTTCCCCGGGTGGGATTTACATGGGCATTCCCATACATATTTCATGTGTATTTTACAGGGGCATTCCCAGGGTGGGAAAACCCAGACATTTCCCACCCAGAAATGGCTACTTTCTCCACGGGATTAATATGGGTTTTCCCCTTTCCCACCTTCCCATGCAAATCCCAATTAAAACCCATACGTATCCCACATGGGAAAATCTTTCTGCGCTTACTGGGTCATGTATTGTTTTGCAATACTTATGTGTGTTTTTGGTTCATCTGCATTGCCATTCTATATCATTTTCTTCCCAGGCGCGTGTGTGAATTCTGCATTCGTCGCTAGCGTCTTCTACAATGTCTATACAACACAAGTGCTGCCTCATGTCCTCCATTTTAAAACCTTTTCACTACCTGGCCCTTAACAGAGGAATCCTGGCGTTCATTGCTGCCCTTCACCAACTCCCAGACTTCTGAACAACATTCTTCGTTTACCGCTCTTTTGCTTTGATGGTTGTGTATGGCGGTATATTAGTCCTAAAAATCAAAACCTTCATGCTGTAAGTTTTATTTTATTCATTTATTTATTTATTTTTGTCGCGAGCATTAAAATGGCCACGCTACAAGATCTATTGTCGAGCAACATATATATTTTACACATTTTACTTCCCAATAATTGCACATAAAATCTGTCTTTAGATGTCGTCTGTGAACATGCATCGTATAGCAAAACATTACTTGCTTCACCTGCAGTACAGGTTAAAATCAGAACAGGTAAAATTGTTATCTGATCTAGAAATGTATAACCTCAAAAATGAAACTAGACTGTTTTCGCTACCGTTTTCGATCCGTTGGGCCTAAAGGACCACATGTAAGAGGTACCTTGGAGACTTTGACCTCCTCGGCCATGGTCAAAGTCAAAAACCGAACGTTGCCCATTATCTCGAAAAAGGTTAGAAATACAGCGATTTTGGGTTTATTTTCGACCCTTTGGGCCTAACAGACCATATGTAAGAGGTACCTCGGTGACCTTGACTTCCTCGGACATGGTCAAAGTCAAAAATCAGAAGTGGGCCATTATCTCAAAAACGGTTAGAGCGATTTTGAGCTTATTTTCGACCCTTTGGACCTAAAAGACGATGTGTAAGAGGTACCTCGGTGACCTTGACTTCCTCGGACATGGTCAAAGTCAAAAATCAGAAGTGGGCCATTATCTCAAAAACGGTTAGAGCGATTTTGAGCTTATTTTCGACCCTTTGGACCTAAAAGACGATGTGTAAGAGGTACCTCGGTGACCATGACCTCCTCGGCCATGGTCAAAATCAAAACCGGAAGTGAGCCATTATCTCGAAAACGGTTAGAGATAGAACGATTTTGAGCTTATTTTCGACCCTTTGGGTCAAAGAGGTTAAGAGTTCAGAATCGTATTTTTCGAGTTTAATTTTCACTACTCGGTGGCGAAAACGGTCTAGTTTTAGGTATTAATTTTCTTAGTGTAAATATGGTCAGTACCGTGGAGGTCATCAGTAGGAATAATTTCCTATTTTTATCAAGTATAATACAAGTACATACACAAACAGAAACATACATAAACATTAAAGCGCTTTTAAGGCCAATAAACAATAGATTTTGGCAATAAATGTTGTTGATGCCTTGTCGTATGATATCTGCTTCCTTTTTCAAACTGCTTTTCGTGTTTTAATGCACACAAAAACATTGAACATGAAAATTGATTGCATTAGAATGGAATAAAAATTATGGGCTCGTCCGGGATTTGAACCCGGGACCTCGCGCACCCGAAGCGCGAATCATACCCCTAGACCAACGAGCCAATACAGACACCATCGTACCTTATATGATCAATACATTGACATTTGCATAGGCTACAACACAATCTATAGCTGGTAAAGCTTTTTGAAACCACAAACGCATTGACGCTAATTTATGCACAATTGTTTGGTTATTCTAAAAACCTATATTGTGTGCATTTTCCTCTTTCTCTTTCTCTTGCTTTCCAAATAAGCGTTGTACACTTCACAAATTCAAGCTCCTGTCTGTGACTCCCATTTCTTTTAACCCATAATGCACCCGGAATTCTAATGCAACTGTTTGAATAATTACCAACACACCGTGGTCTCCGTAATATACCATCCCAAGCACAAGAAGACAAGAAATTATAGTCATTGATATTAAAAGTTATGTTGTTATTATTATTATAATTATTATTATTATTATTAATTTTTTTTTAATTTATTATTTTTTTATGAAAACGAATTTTACAGTTTAGAATTTCATTATTTGCAAAGTGTGTATGTATACTTTTCAAAGCAAATGAAACTGCGAACAGCCATATAAAATTTTAGTATTTTTATAATAAAGATTTATTAATACTAATTATAAGTCATAGTAACATCTTACGCTAGGGTTGCCACAATGGCTTCCGGCCTCAGCACTACCCTGAAAATGTTTGAAATCGGTGGTAGATCAGTATTTCTGGTATATATATATATATATATATATATATATATATATATATATATATATATATATATATATATATATATATATATATATATATATATATATATATATATATATATATATATATATATATATAAAGAAGTACAAAATCAAATAGATTTAATGATGACCTCATAGGATGCTTGAAAATAAGAAGTGGGGAGTCTTTATCCGCTATGCAAAACAGAGGGATAAAACACCGGGGAGACATTACTGCAGGAGGGGGGGGGGGGGGGGAGGGGGGTCGCAGGGCGGAGGCGGTGAGTTGCCCTCATTACCAGTAATGATTTATTCAGCAGACACAACATTCCACTGTTACATCCCTGAGCAATCTGGACACCTTGCTAACTCGGACAAACGTTGTCAGTCCCAACACTGTCCAGTTTGACTGTACATAAAAATCCAGTATTAGGTATTTTACAAAAATGAGAAGATTTCCTTTGCACATATAATAATTCCCGGAAATTGTTGAGGTGTGAAACAAACTCTAACAATACCATTATGACATTGCGATTGCCTCCCCTTCCCCCCTCCCCCTCCCATCTCCTGATTGTTCAATGATCTAATGTCAAAGAAACAATGATGTGAGGCACTGTTGCATAAAATAAATGCACTGTTTATCAAATGGTGACTGGTAATGTATGGCAATACAGATTTACCTGGTGTTCGTTAACAGAGAAAAAACTTGAACACGGGTGAGTGTGAGTAATCACAGCGAGGTGTCAACCGTGATTTATGACTGGAAAAAACAACAATAACATCCCCTCATATATTTGCGTGGAGGCGCCATCTTGTTTTTCCCTCACAGAATCACCTTGACATTGAATTTGTCTTGATTGTTATGGAGGATTGCCATCATGACGTCATGACGCTTCAATTCGATACTTCGGGGATATGATAAATTGTGGAGAGAAGGTTAGATATATACAACCTGGGATGAGGTGAGGGGCACTCTCCTACGCTGGTTACCATGGCGTGCCCATGACCTCTAAGAACGGAGTGCTGATTATGGAATAACATCTGATTTTTTAATCCAACGCGGAATGCAGTTCCGGAAGAACCCCGCTGTTGTGGGAAACGCGGAGTACTGAATGAAAATTATCCCTCTTCTAACCAAATTGGCACTCGGCGCGGATCGCACCTGGCCTCAAGATCATCTTCCTTTCCCCGCGCTTTTTTTTTTACATGCATAGCAACACACATCATTCCAGTGTCCCCTCCCCTATAGGGAGGGGGCGGGGGGGGGGGAGGGGGAGTAGAGGGGGAGTAGTCTCCCTGTAATGGAACCGATAGATAAACAAGTTAAAATGTTCATTGAATTTCATTCGATCTACATCTTAGATTTCTGTAAAATATCTATAAATATTTATAGATATTTATAAATACTTCAACAATTACAAAACTTTAATGCTTTAAGATAAAAGAAAAGATGAAACTGTGGAAATTTCTACTGAACCACTGAAATGCTTCTATAAATAGCACATTTTTACTAAATGAACTTTTTCACTACGAAACCGGATGTGATGTAATTATGACTTAAAAAACAGCCAAAACTAACGAGACGACATTTACCTAAATCTATGACTTTTTAGACGAAATAGGCTGTGTTTTACGTTCTATTAACCCCAAAACAATATAATGAGGAAGCTATCTTTACACTTAACTCCATACATCTTTCACGAATTGCTTTAATTACCGTTCTGAACTCAGCTCCATTCCATAATTGCAACCTTTTTTATCACATTGTTATCGCTATTATTTCGAGTTCAGAGTCATTGTTACATGTTCACTGCACTCTTAAAAGAATCGCAGTAGGTTAAATTCATTTTGGCTTCTCTTAATACGAGATCTGCGTCCGTGGCAAACGCCCTTTTTTTACATCGTTCATTTCCGGTGTGTCTTCCCGTCTGTGTCTTCATTATTTCGCTTGATAAAGTTATCTACTGGGTGTGCAAACGGTGGAACGCGATGCGAATGTATTAATTTTTTTTTCACCGTGATGTGACAAGGAGGCTAAGCCCCGCCCACAGAGGCAAGCTTCGGAGTCTTATAATTGCCTGACTTGCGTTGTGTTTTGGGGTGGCAGACCGTTGAGAGAAAAGGCAATAGCAGTCCTGGAGCTGGTGTCATATAGTCGCTTAGGGGACAACTTTGAGACTTCTCGTTTGGAAACTACAGCGCCATAACCAGTGTATTTTATATCATAAAAGTTGTAGCTCTTCGGGTAATACAAAAGCAATCCGGATAAACAAAAAAAAAATCAATTAATTTTAAATAATTCTGACTGAGCAGATTTTTTCAAACTTGATCACGTGATAACATTTCAAAGAAATTCAACGACACGAAAAGAAGAGCCTTAGAAAACTTCCAACTTCGCAGCAACGACGTGCATTCGTCCACATCTTTAAGTCTGGGCAGATTTTGTCGTATTTTTATTGTCCAAAATGTTGAGAACGATATGCCAGTTATTTGCATGCTGTTTTACCATTTCTGTGGCATCAACAGGAGGAAATCTATTCTTCAAGAACGCGCCAGAGGAGAGCGTGAGCCTGCCGCTAGGGGGCGCCCTGGAGCTGCAGTGTGAGGCGGCTGGGAGCCCGTCCCCTACCATCCACTGGCTCTTCAACGGGAACAGGCTTGTTCAGGTGAGTCATTGCGTCAATTTTTGTTGGCATAAGTTTGCTAAAATTGACCTTACTATTTGCATCAATGAAATGCTTAGATTCAATTTTAAAAATTAAAAGAACAAATTTTTTGCTTGATAGAAGGCCACATTAGTATGCCTAACAAAAAAGGGACAAGTCAGCTCACAGAAAGAATTTTCGGCACTGAAGTTTTGACTAATTGTGCCTGGTTTAAGAATAAAAGAAGCAAATTCTGTATCGAATAGATAAATAAATAATTTCGTATTATATAATCCAGTACAAGACATCTTTGAAAACTACGGCGATAATACAATGTTTTGTCTTTCTTTTTATTTATTTGTTTATTTTTACTTTATTTTAACTCCCACTTAAGACATCTTTCTCTACGAGAAAAACGGGATGCAAATTAATGAACCAACATTTCTTTGTCTTCTTCTGTTTGTGTTGTAACTTCGTTAAACTGCAAGATAATTAGTAGCTGATTCAGAAATGAAAAAAGGATTAAATTTCAAATATGTATATAAATTGTTGTGATGAAAGGAAAAACGAGACAAGAGACTCTATTAATTTTTCTTTAATTAGAAAAAAGGGCGTATAAAATATCGTGGATTGCATAGAAGAAACTAGTTTTTTTTGTAAAGTCAAAATAATTCTTCACGATTTTTAAATTAAAAGTGTGTGGTTCTAACCTTGTTTCACCTTATGATGCTTATAATGGTTGCTTAAATTTGAGAATGTACACTGAAAGTGTGAGACACTGACCGCTTAGAATCTGAAAAAAAACTATCAGAGCTTCATGAAAATCTTAGTAATTGAGAAGTCATTAAAAAGTAAGTGGAGAGTTTAAGCTTTGAGCGCTGCGGCACCGCGTCCCACAAATGTGAACTGTTTCCAGTCCGGAACGCCAAGCTCATAAAGACATGCGGTGACGTTTGACGTTTGATACCACGGGGGGGGGGGGGGGGGGGGGGTTACCATTAGTCGACAAAGTTCTTCACATTAGCAACCATACCTGAGTAACTGAATGAGTCACATATGCTTCAAAAATGACCCATCAGATGAGTCACTGAGGATGAGTCACTGCGGAGCATTTCCGCTCATAAAAATGAAGCACACAGCATTTTGTAATCACGAGATCTATGAACAAGTGAATGATAGTTCAGCAGAAAACAATCAAATATATCTAAAAAAAAATAAAAAGTGAAACAAGCAAATTTATCATTTGGGGCAGAAATACAAATTTGATCATTTGTAACGTTACGATGTCGACCATTCGCCACTTTTTGCTCGTTTCCTACCCCTCCCCACCCCCCCTCCCCCTTCCAGTTTGAGTCTGTTGTCAGTGACTTGTTTTTTTTCTCGGTACATTCATATTTTAGCTTTTGACCTGTGTATTATCACAGAACGAGAACAGCGTGGAAGACGATGAAGCGTCGTTCGAAAACACAGCACGAAATAGACAGATGGTGACCATCAACCTCGGCTCCACCAAGTCCAAGCTCATTATAGACTGCCTCACTCCCGACATGGCTGGAGAATACTCATGTGTGGCCGACATTCCCAAAAACAGAATTTCTACTTCATCTCAAGTGGAAGTCGGTGGGTAATATACGGTTCATTTAACTTTTTTTTCATGCATGTTTCTATATATGAGTGCGTCTATTTTTAGATACTGTGGAGAAGTTCAATCAGTTCAGTAGGTGGGAACAGTGGAGTGGTGACCGATAGGTGCATGGTCCTGGCTATTAGTACAGTAATGCCATAAACGGGAATTTCCAGTAAAAAGCACCATAAAAAAGCACTCCGCTTCCATTTTCTTGAACGTCATAAGAATATAAAGTCAGCCTGTAGTTATTGGCCACTAAATTCTATCTTTCGCATTAATTTGTTGAATTTATATATTTCTCTGTAAGATAAAATTTCGAAAATTTGCCTCTTGGTGGGTGTGGGCATTATTAATTTAATTTGTATTGCAGATTAGTGATATCTTATCAATTGATTACACACACAAGAAAAAAAAACGATATGCACACTTAGGTATGGCTTCAGAGACTTGTATTTATTGGCCACCTCAAATGATTTGACCGACAGTGAATACAGACATATGCAAGCTCCCCTGGGGGCGCTGGGGGAGTGGGTAGGGGTAAGTTTTGGTGGTGATTTGGTGGTGATGGTGGTAGTGATGGTGGTGGTGGTGGTGGTGGTGGTGGTGGTGGTGGTGGTGGTATTGGTGGTGGTGGTGGTGGTGGTGGTGGTGGTGGTGGTGGTGGTGGTGGTGGTGATGATGGTGGTGCTGGTGATGGTTGTGGTGATGATGGTGGTGGAGGTGGAGGTGGTGAGAAGCTCTGTGAAAAGGGAATTACTTATTTGCAAGCATAAAAATACAAGTGATACAAGTTATCGCTTGCATGTAAAATATAATGCAAAGTTGTGTATTGCCACAGTCTGTGAGATTTAGGGGATATATCTCTAATTTAGCAGAAATCCTTTCAGAACATATTTCTGCAACCAATGGATGAATAACTATGATAGGTCTGTGCTCACAAAAAAAAACTTGGTAAATTTCAAGGAACCGATGGCTCGTTATTTGCATATTATGACACATTGCACAAAGTTAGATTTTAAAATTCACTGAAAATTACAAGCCTTTAGACTAGAAAAAAAACAGGAAGAAAGAAAGGCACCAAAATTTTTTCCAGAAAAATTTGTTAAAATAAAATACTGGTGCACCAAGTGCAATGAGGCAGTGATTAAGTGTGACGTGGGCAGAGGCAATAGAAAAGGACCTTCTCTAAACATGTTTCTGTGACAGTTTCAGTTACACAGGGCCTGTGATGGAGGTCACAATAGTGCCCGATAATGACGTCGGCTAATAACCTGATTTGATACATCGCTCTGTAGTATAAGTGCGCACAAGTAATTAGTGCAGAAGCCCCAAGAAGATTCCTAATCTCGGTTTGCACTTTTGTTTTATTTAACAAACAAAAAAGGGGGAATTAACCGTACAGTTGCTTTGCTGATGTAGTTTTGATGCCCTTAGTTTGAAGTGCTCTGGTTTAAAGTATTATTTGATGTACGCATCCAAAGACGCAATCACAGAAATGTGCACTTTCTGCGCAATAATATTGGAAATAAAGAGGTTGGGTGGGGGTTAATTTGTGAAGTGGGAGAGCAGTGTTTGTCTATATAAAGTGTGGGTGGCTTTACCCACAATGACGCAGAAAGTTTCAAACAACTGCATTCAGTTTTCGGTCATCCGCATTTAATTGCTTTATCTATATATATAAAAAAAGACAAGATTATTCGCGTTCATCGATGTAAAGTGCACTGGGGCTGGGGAAAGGGGATTCTTAACCGGGGAGCACGACGCCTCATTTCTCTTGTGGGTTGCCTCACTTGTTTGAAATTTGTGAACCATTTATTGAAATTACAAAGCAAGTCACATGATTTACCTGGCTGAGAATATCAATGAAGAAGAGATGTCCTAAAAAGTTAAACCACTAATAGGTCTTATCCAACCCAATAGTATTCTATGAGGTTGTGGAATTGGAAAAATATGAAACAATAGAACAAGCTTTTGGCTATTGAATGTTGTCTACAATTTTCATTGCTAAGTAAATTTATTCGATATCGACGTTTAGCTTAAGTTTTTAGTTGTTTACGCTCCACAGCTAAAAGCTTAAAACACAAAAATGCCCCATGGCTTCCGGGTCTAGAAAATTCTAAACATAGATTTTAAAACCAAGTGTAAGGAAAAAGTATCAGCTAAAGATCGAATAATGTTAGAAATAGACTCTGGATCACCTAGATTATACTTAGGCAATTCTCAGTCCTGTTTTTTCCCATTGGTTTACACGACCTCTGAAAAACCAGACACCTCTATATACAGTAAAACCTGTCTACACCGGACAACGGAGGACTGGCGGATTTTGTTCGGTATATAAAGGTGTCCGGTATTTCAGGGTCATGTAAACCAATGGGGAAAAACGGGACTGAGAATTCTTGTCCGGTATCATCAGTTGTCCCATATTTCAGGGCTTGCCAAGAATGAGGTTTTACTGTATATTAATTCTGGGTGAAATTAATTTTGTTTTATTATTTTGTTCACATAAAGCTCTAGAGCAACTTTAATTTAGTATTTAAGCGGAACAGTTCCTTCAGCCAACAGCACCCTTTGGCCCCTCCCCCTCCCCCTCCTCCCCCCCCCCCCCCCCCCTCTGCCACAGTTTTAGGTCCTACGTGCGGGAAATCATGGCTTATTTAAAGCTAAAGCGTGCATGACGCAGTAGGGGTTAGTGCCGCTACGCTGAACATAGCCATCAAAGGTATTAGCCTTCCACAAGCCCCCCTATTTGTCTCTCAACCAACCAAGTGCGACAGGCCAGCGACAAAGACCACCTTTGTATTCACTCCTTTAGCCCCACTTCGCCGGGCCCTGTGATATTAATTGCCAAAAAAAAAAAAAAAAAAAAAATCGGCGAACGTGCCATGTTTTGACTCATAACATTGTTAATTACTAATTCGTAGATAATGGAATAATATTTGTGTTATGACAGTGGTGAGGCTAGCTACATTGATTTGCGTCAATGTTGTGAATAAGCCACCTACACACCTCTGTTACAACAGATCATTGACGACGGCTGGCTCCCCTGGCTCCACAGGCATAAATGGCAAATTAAATGTAATCCTGAAAATTTCAGCAGAGTACAATAATTGAAGTTTCGCATGAGTACTCCTAATTTTCGCATGACAACTCCTGATTTTGCTAAAATAGGAATATACTCTGAAGTCGTGTTACTTTGAGGACATAACACGACAGTGTGCCAGGTCTGTGCAGGTTACGGGAGAAGCGATCTCAAAATGGCACTGCGATATGGGAATGAAACAACTTAATGATAATTAAACAATCTAAACATTAATGACTTTAGCAAAACTTTAAAAAAAAACTTCCAAATCTTCATTATTATTATAATTGTCTATTTAAATATATTGTAAAATTTTGTCTTTTAATTATGAAATGAACGTTTGAAAGTAGTTACATTCCCATTTGGCTATGCACCATATATCGCTTTCGTTGCACTCACAAAATGACCTCTCTTTCTTTGCAACGGCCCTACTATCATTCAGAGGGCTTATTTTGTATTGTATTTTATGCTTGCTTTAAACCGGAAATAGAGAAATACCATAAAGACAAGTAAACGGAAGTGTGATCCGCCTCCTGGTCTCAGTTACAGTCATCTGGATCCATAGTTCACGGTTTGTGTAAGGTTAATGAGTATGAAGTTAATAAATTGCACTGGGCCTAGTCATTTAAAGAACTACAAATGGAGACGTAGGAATATTCTCTTTGCGTACTTCCTGCATTTATGCCTCTACGATATAATACCCATCATACTGTTGTTTGTCTAAGCTTTCTAAGCATATCTCAAGTACCCAAATAATGTGATTTTTATTGACACAATCACCTCAGTGATGATACATCTTCCTTTTACTTTGCATGGCAAACGGAAGAATATCGAAACAGATGCCACTGAAATGCTCCGTAAGAACTGTTTAAACATTGCCTTTTTCTGTGCAAAATTTTAGCCCCATCAAACAGGGTAAAAATGCAGTTCTCAGTTGGTGTTAAATCAGTAAATAAAAAATAATAATACTTCTACCAAAATCCAGCAGCAAATATGATCTTTTCAGTTCTATCGCCAGAAGAGTCTTGCTTAATGAGTGTGCTGCCATGCTGAGCCAATTAGTGCCTTGGTCTCGAACGTTAGCCTTACATTAACGTATCTTCGATTCCAACATTGATAGTCCGTCACAGATATTTTACATCCGTGGGAGATTTAATCAATGTCCGATAATGTTTTAGAGCTCAAAAAAAGTTAATCAAATGATTACATAGGACAGCCATATACCTTCCTATATGCCGCCAAGAAACATCACTGCAATAGTCCCACAAGATACTGCAATAGGTTAAAAGTTATAATGCTTTCTTGTTAGTGAAGTCACGTCGCAGAAATAACATGAATGCTTGTTAGGGCGATAAACTTAGCAATTTCTATTTCCAAACGGAATACGGTAGTTATACTTTAACTTCTGGTAAATCACCATGACTATCGTTTCACTAGTTACCGAAGATTTGTGAATGGTATTGATAATTGGATAATGACAACTACCTTACATGTGCTCAGTTTTAGAGCTTAACTGATTCTGACACAGCAGCACCATAAAAGATCCCTCATCAGTTATGGGGAAAAAGGTTACGAATAATTCCCTCTTAATACTTCCCCCTAAAGAAAAAGAAGCCTCCGTTATGTCAACCTTGAAAGTGAAAATAATCGCCTTTGTGGTCGCTTAGAGCTGGCTTTTGATAACGCCAACCATCGTTCAGATACATGAACCTGTTGTTAAATAGCAGTCTTAAAGAAAATCATATTCTATATTTAGCACAGATCTCAGTACTCAGTCACATTAATATGAAGCGGTGGGGTCTTGCTACGGCTACAGTTAAGTGTAAACTAATAAACAAATTGACTGATAATTTCACAACTAAAACTTTCAACGAAAAGTCTTGTTTGAACTGTAAAACATAAAATATAATTCCAGAACAATTTTTGGTAAAAAATAATATGTGGACTAAAGGGTAGCCTGATTACGTTTTATTTATTATATGCTTTACGAATTGCAATTCTTTTAGGAAAATGGACTCATTTTAATATTCTACACTGTTTTTCTCGGTTTCATGGCACAGTTTAACCGTCTAGATTAAAGAGTAACTGTTCTTTCATAAAGCAAGCATTCAGTACTGCCAGTTGCTTCCGAAAATCTTGGGAATTAGAAATCTGATCATTTGCTAATGATCTTATACATCCGATTACGGAGAAGCTTAACATCAATTATCAGGGGGAAGGATTTGGCGGTAACCAGTAGGTACGTTTAGCGTAATTACATCAAGCTTCTCAGTATCTATTTTGTCGCGTAACGAACTGCGGCAAAATGGTTACTCGTGTGATAAAGTATGACTTTTCAATTTCAGCTGTATATGCACCTGTCCATATGTATCTGCCCTTTTGCACCTGTCCATATGCATCTGTTCATATGCACCTGTCCAGTTATTTTAGAGGGTGATCAAATACGGGTAAAGAAACAGACTGTTTATAGTCTAAATGTACAGAGCTTGCTTAAAAGTTAAAGTTAAAGCAGGAGTGAATTCACATTTAAAGCGCATTTGAGAAAGCTTTCAAATTGTTAATATCTTCCGCGTAGGAGTAAAGCGAAGGACACGACTATAACCACAGAAGGAATGTAAACCTTTCACGGTCTGATGCAGAAAGATACACAGGGAAATCATGGCGCCCACTTGTTCCTGAAACAATTTTAGACCATCAATTACAGTCAATAGAATAAAAAAAGAAAGCTCTGATTTTTTCATTGATAAGCCGTTTTACATGTAACAAGAAAAAACTTAACCTTGCCTCGCACGTCGTCCTGTTTGTGGATTTATTCGCAACCAAGATCAGAAAAAAAACCTACTCTTTGTCTTACAACCTTGTCTAATATGTGTCTCCAGGCATCACTCCTAATTGGATGAAGAATTTTCTCAGTAATAATCGAAATAAAATGAGGCAGTAACTTGCATTTGGGGAAACATAATTGTTATGCTTAATCTGTGATCTCGGATAAGCTTGCATAGGTCCGAGTTTTTTTATACGATTTTAATTAATATTTTTTCGTTGGTGAGTAGCTTGTGAGCCTTATATTGTTTTAAAAATGAGCCTTTTTTGCCCTTTTGTCTCTGGTATGCCGCAGTATGCCTCAGATTGAACCTTGCCTTCAAAGTTTTGTTCTGTTTACAACATGGGCACATTCTGCTATGGTGGTTATGGAGTAGTTAATTTTAAGTGGATGTTTTCACCAGTGACAAAACGAAAGAAATTTGTCTTAGACTGATTATTGTTTAGCCAGTTAGAAACGACATATAAAACTTGTTTAATCTTGACTGAGGAAAGAGTTAGATCCAGGTAAAATTTATAAACTGCGAATTAAAACATAAGAAAAACAGCAAAAAGGAGCACTGTTCATAATTACCTAAACAGGCAATACCCAAAAATATATCATGGTTGCTTTCACTGTAAACTGCCACTGCAGGATAAAACTGAATTGTAAAAACCTTAAACAGAGATGTTGAACAGAAAAGAACTGTTTCCGGTGAAACGTGTCCCATATTACGCTTTTACGTTAAGGGATGTGTGAGCAAAAACCAGAGCAAATACAAAATCGCACTATTTTTCACACACAAAAAGATAAGTGTAGAGATTAATGTTATGTCGGCGTACTTAGCAAAACCAACGTAATTGCGTAAATGTAAAAGAGGAGTGGCAAGCCATCAAAATCGAGCACATTGTGGGGGTGCGAAGTATCTTATTGCAATATCTCACCATCACACGTCTAGAATTTTAATGAAGATTAATGCCTGAGCTTCACTTAACTTTGATCAAATCACGTGCCATGGTGTCAGACAGCTTTAAAGGAGCAGTTAACCAACATCTATTCGCGGTAACTGCATTAGTGGGTGTTAGTTCAATGATAACTTGCGCAAAGAAATGGTTACGTGCCTTACATACGTGATAACCGCTCACTTAATGTGACTTTATGAGTCGATCTGGTTTCAAAGTAATGATACGTTTTTTTAACTCTCGGGCAAATGAAGTCATTTTCCATGAAATGATAACATGATATTGTTACTTCTATAAATGATAGTATGATGTTGTCACATCATAAAAATGTATAGCGTTCCATTTGGCAATGCAAAATTCATCAAGGGGTGAGTCCAATTAAGTTTTTTAGTTAATTGCAATTGCAAAGTAGATGCCATACAAGCTGAATTCTATAGTGCAATTACGTAGAACTGTGTCATTTAATGCCTCACAAACAAATTACATGCATCTATGGTGGGATGCAAGTAATGTTTGCCAAGTCAAATTTCACCCAATTCCTTGACGCCAGACAAAAGCATCAATTAAATAGATAATAATGAAAAAATAATCGTAGCATAGCTATATTTGTGTTTAGATACAACTTTGATTGAATTCGAAAATGTTGAAGAAAATGTATAATGCAAAGATTACGTCAATGATAGGGGAGGGGGAGAGGACAAGGGTGGGGGTGTACTTTGATAAAGGTCTTTATCAATTGCAAGGAAACTTGAACAATGTCTGAGCAATATTTAATTAAGAAACTGCGAATACTTTAAATTGGAGTCAAACATCGCCATTTTATTAAATTTAGTATTGGCATGTCAAGGAGTCTTCAGCATTATATTAATTAATATCCCTTTTTGCATGTTTTCATGATAACTTGTGAAGATCAAGTCAAGGAAAACATCTAAATCTCTTGCAGTCACACACTGTGTTCGGTCCTCTTTGAGATTGTTATGCTTCCTTTGGCTTGAGTTGTTTTGTGTGAATCACTTTGAATATAAATGATGCTTTGACAACATTCACGTCTTGTTTATGCTATGGGCGATTCTCATGCTTTATTTCTGACATTAAATAATCATCAAAGTAACTCTTGGTTTTTTGGTTGCAGAATATAAAACTCCCACCAGCAGACTGGGATCATCGTGCCTGTCCAAGCGCCAAGGCGGAGGTCAGTATTATGGCATACTCTCATTGTATGCCCATCTCTGATCGCGAGGCATTAGGCTTCAAAATGTGTGCGTCATTCTGTTCTCACAGTCTATGGGTAATAACTGGTAACATGCTATAACTGAATCTCGGAGAATTAACCCTTCGGACAAAAGACCCTTCATACAAAGGTCCCTTCGGATAAAGGCTCTTTCGGACAAAGGCCTCTTCGGAGAAGGACCCCTCATATTCAAAGGTCCTTCCAATAAAGGTTTCTTCGGACAAAGACCCCTTCTGACAAATGCTCCTTCGGACAAAGGCTCCTTCGGTTAAAAAAACCCCTTCATTATGACAAACGCGGAGACTTTCCCTTCAAGGGACGGAGACTGTCTATTTATATATTTCAATGGGTCTTCAAGTCATATTGGCTAAAAGTGAGTAACAGTCCTTAAATACTCAATACAATAATCCTCATTTAGCTCAACATGCTACTACTATCAACATAAATAAGTTAGTTGCAATTTTCAGATAAGGCGCAGGTCGAGTTACAATTCCAAGTTATCAATGCAAGTTAAAATGCCAGATTTTTTGACGACAGATCTCCAAGATTTGACGTGACACAGACAATATGTAAAGCAGTGTGTGTAACTTTTTTCATACATGAGATGCCATAGTTAATTCCTTATCACAGATGTACATGCAGTAACGCCCAAACCTACGCTTGTCACAGCAGTATTACTATCAGTAAAGCTAAGAGGATATCATCCATGTGCAGCAAAATATGAAGTGGATTTTCACCACCCCTAACAAAATGAAGGGGAAATGCCAAAATCCATCAAAACATCTAAAATATGTTTTATTGCACCCTGACGGACCTTCCATACTCGAACCGTCCATGGAAAATAACATCTGATCATGGATAGAGCGAATTGAAAATAGAACGCAAACAGTTAGTCACGGTTATGTTACTCGTCGGGAGTAATGTAATTGTGGTTGTGTCTGTATAGCCTCGACAGGCAACAGCGCGAAAACAAAGACATGGATTCCATGTGTTTATCGCAAGATAACAATATAATTGTTGTAAAGAAAATGCTGCTTACTTTTATGTAATTCTGGATTTTACATGTTTTCTTAATTTTTATTATCCTCGAGGTTTTTCTCGCAATTTCTTTATATATGATTTATTTCAGCATCTCCACCATTAACCAGTTGCATTCATGTGTATATATTGCTTTCAACCGATATAAACCGGATATAACATATAACATTTTGACTTTCCGCGGTGATATCAACCGTAATAAAATAAATGTGTCTACTTTCCTGGTTGATATCAACCGATAAGAATTTGATACGCACTTTGACATGATAAAATCAACTGACACAGTTTCAAAGTACAAACAAAAGGCGCTGAAATCAACTCTTGTGAATTCTACATCCACCTTTAACGCGTTGTAATCAACTTTACCACATCAAGTTACCACACAAATGCGTTGAGATCTCCTGATTTTTGTAAGGCTTTTGTAACAAGTAACTAAATGATTATGAGCATTTATGCAAATCATTTGATATCGCTGTTACCTTTTTGTCAACAAATTATTTTAAATAATCCTGTAAATGTCACATAATAACTAGGGTTAATGCTTTGGAATAACTAATAAAATAATTAACGACAATAACGCTGCAATTTGAATGTGTTTTCTAGCAAAAGCATTATTTCTTCGGATTCGTGGATTAGCTAATTCAGATAAAAGTACATTTTTGATGCAATCTAAGTTTTGTCCAGACCTATTTTATAATATAGTGATCATATGGTCAACCCACGAATCCGCACAAAATGATAGTTACCAACCATTTCTTACAACTTCTATTTAACGGGGATGTAAAGGTGATTTTAATTTGCCATATTGCCCTTATGTCATGGCCATAAATTTATTAGACTTAATTGTCATGAGTCTGTCTCATGGTAATTGAAGCCAAACATTCCTTTCCATATGACTGGAATTGTTTACATCATGTTCTTTAATCATACGAACTCTTAAATGTGTGTAACAGTAAATGTAGGACAGTACATCTGTCGGTAGCACCTCTGGCTAAAGTGTGTTATAGTTTTCTTGTAGTAAATGTATGACACTACGTCTGTCGGTAGCACCTCTGGATAAAGTGTGTGACAGTGTTCTTGCCGTAAGTGACCGACAGTTCATCTGTTGCTAGTACTTCTGACCAAAGTATGCCAAGGAGGACAGAAAGTGTCACAGTATGATATAATTGCAATTGCAGCAAAATGTATAGACAGCCAATTCACTGTATTTCCAGTGGTTTTCTTTGCATTACTTTTTCATATTGCTTGTCGAAACAATGGTTTTAATTACCTTTAGCTAAATGAGTTCACAATATGCCTTTCTGTGTCTCACCAGCCTGGCAGTAACACTATTGTTTCACCAGCCTGGCAATAACGCTATTGTTTCACCGGTCTGGCTGTAACGCTGTTGCTTGACCAGCCTGTTAGTAACGCTGTTGTTTGACCAGCCTGACAGTAACACTATTGGTTCACCAGCCTGGCAGCAGCGCTATTGTTTCACCAGCCTGGAAGTAACGCTGTTGTTTCATCAGTCTGACAGTAACGTTATTTTTTCACCATCCTGACAGTAAAACTTGCTTCACGAGCCTGGCAGTAACGGTATTGTTTCACGAGTCTGACAGCAGCGCTATTGTTTGACCAGTCTGACAGAAACGCTATTGTTTCACCAGCCTGCCAGTAACGCTATTGTTTGATCAGCCTAGCAGTAACGCTATTGTTTCACCAGCCTGGCAGTAACGCTATTGTTTCACCGGCCTGGCAGTAACGCTGTTGTTTGACAAGCCTGTTAGTAACACTATTGTTGGACCAGGCTGGCAGCAGCGCTGTTGTTTCACCAGCCTGGCAGTAACGCTGTTGTTTCACCAGCCTGCCAGTAACGCAATTGTTTGATCAGCCTGGCAGTAACGCTATTGTTTCACCAGCCTGACAGTAAGACTATAGTTTCACCAGCCTAGCAGTAACACTATTGTTTCACCAGCCTGTCAGTAACGCAATTGTTTGACCAGCCTGGCAGTAACGCTATTGTTTGATCAGCATGGCAGTAACGCTATTGTTTCACCAACATGGCAGTAACGCTATTGTTTGATCAGCCTGGCAGTAACGCTGTAGTTTCACCAGTCTGGCAGTAACGCTGTTGTTTCCCCAGCCTGGCAGTAAGACTATAGTTTCACCAGCCTGGTAGTAACACTATTGTTTGATCAGCCTGGCAGTAACGCTATAGTTTCACCAGCCTGGCAGTAACGCTATAGTTTCACCAGTCTAACAGTAACACTATTGTTTGACCTCCTCACGATGTGTATATTATTTTGTCATATTTTCTTCTGTCTTCATTTGCTAATGATCCAGTTCGTCATTTCCTCAGCGTCTTGTTTACACGGTGCTTAGTGCTACAGAAGCCTGTCAATGCAATTTAATTCTAATGGCTTGGTGTTTGTTTTAGCTTTTTGTTATGGTAGTAATGTGTGTTTCATAAAGGCAAGCAAATAAATGCAAGTGCATGAAATGGACTCGTAAACGATTGCTTCAAATGCGGGGCTTTCGTTTGAAATCGGACAAAAAGAATAACTGATAGCTTTAGGCCAGGCCAGTCATTATGTAAAAGGGCTGGTGTTGTAATTCACTCCGCAGACAGCAAAAGACAATCATGAATTCACAAAAAAAGAGTGCCATGCTGATGATAAAGGTCATTATAACCCGCCCGTTGTTTATACACGCAGTTCAAATAATGAGCCTCATCGCTTCCCCCCCCCTCCATTCCTCCCCCCCCCCCCCCGGGGCCACTAATCCTTCCAAGAAGGACTTGACGTTGGTGGAAAAATCCTCGATCAGAAGTTTCCGTTTATTTATTTATTTATTTGTTTGTTTGTTTTGTTTTTTTTTTTTAGTTTAATCGTCCGCTTCCGTATTGAAGCAAGAGGCTTGCAGCGTTCGTGCTTCGCTTGTGTTTATAAGGTCCTGTTTATTTTTTTGTTCGTCCTATTTATGTTTCGTTGTACCAATCTAAATGAGTTGGGTATTGGTTTCATTTCATTCCTGTAGGTTACTCTGATGCGGTTCTGAGGCTGCTGTCATTCGCTTTGACTAGGATCTGTTCCATTTCACTGTGTTTGTAGAACAGTGTAATATACGAAATTGATAAAACATTGCATTGGGGCTAATGGACTGGAGCCTTGTTTGTTTCCCCCCCCCCCCACCCCTTGCCCCCCCCGCCCACACACACACTCTTGTTACTCTGGCAACAGTGAAATTAGTTCATTTATACAAAAGGAATAAAATGGTCTGCAGTGCTCTAGTTTTTTTTTTTTTTTGGGGGGGGGGGGCACATTGACTCAGTCATTGAACTGAATTAAATCAGCTGTCGGCACATAGCTTTTAAAGGAAAAATTGTGCGATTTATCAATCATAGCTGGATCGGAAGGGTGGTGGTGGGGGAGGGGAGTAGGGGTGGGGAAGGGGGGCCTGGTCGGGGTTAACAATTCTGCACACTCGCACCCTGTCTTCTTGTCATTCTAGTTGCCAGTCCGGCACGCATCTACATGTGGACGTCACAGCGACTTGAAGTAGAAGGTGCTGATGTCCAGCTCTTCTGCAGGGCGACCGGCTACCCAACCCCATCCATCTCATGGGTGGACAGGCGTGGAAACTCCCTGGATAAAAAATCGGACCAATATCAGGTATGCGGGTTTCGTGATTTTTGTTTTTTTTTTGCGCTCTTTTTACATCAGGAAACGGAGTCAAATATCCACCCCTTTTCACAATGTCGACAAAATGCTGATCTTATACGCCTGACCCCTATCCCCACCCCCACTGTGCATACCCCCTCCTCCTCCCCTCTCCCTCTCCCTATCCCCTTACTGTGTATACCCCCTCCCTATACAATCACTGTGTATACTCCCTCCCTCCTCCCTCCTTCTTCCTCACCCCCCCCCCCCCCCCGCTTGACTAGTCCAGAGTGAGTCACTGCCATATACAATGTTCTAAAGATGCGCTTTAAAAACTTCTTTCAAAAAAAAAAAAAAAAAAGAAGTTCGTCGGTGTATTGATATGACGACATTACATTGATATGACGACATTCCACCCAATTATGCACATTTTTTTATTTGATTTTAAGGTGTTGCCAAATGGTGACCTGGTAATAAAAAGCATAGAATTCATGCGAAACATGGGCATGTACAAGTGCATTGCACACAACGACGTGGGCGATGATGAGCAAGGGGCATTCCTTTACCCAGTAAGTACAGTGGCGGATTCGGCGGGGAGGAAGGGGGTAGGAGAGGGTGGGTCCTCACCCCCATTCCTTTATCCAGTAAGTGCAGTGGCGGATTCAGCGGGGATCGAGGAGGGGATAGGAGAGGGTGGGTTCTCACCCCCATTTACTTTATCCAGATACGGCGGTGAGTAGGGGGTGGGGGTTTACCACCCCCGTAGTGAAAAGGACGAGGGAAAGTAACTCGGTGACTTCGAAGCAAACGAAGGGTTACAGCCCCTACCCCCCTACCTCATCCCCCCCCCCCCGCTCATCCCCTGGGATGTAGACAATGAGAAGACCCAGGCTGAAGACCTTCTGGGTTTGATAGTTTCAGCTATGGATTTGGCAATACTACCCGTATGAAACTTGATGTCACATTTGTTACCAAGGGTGTCCCGAGAAAGGCGCATAATTCTGATTCCAGACGCGATCCGCGTTGAGTGTTAATTTCGTTAAACAGGGAGTTTGGGGTGGGATTTCATTCAGTATCCGCGTTTCCAATAAAAAGGGCGAATCTTTCTGAACTGTACTTCGTTTTTTTTTTTATCAAAAGGGGCTTTTATTTCAAGCTGGGACTCCGCGTTTTGGGGGTCGTTTCAGAAAATCATGGACACGCATGGCAACCATTGTGTTCGTGAGCACCCCACAAAAATTACGACATGGAAAACGCACATTATGACTCTCGACTCGTACCTTCGTTAACCATTTTGGGCACTCTCTGATTATTCTGGGTTAAATTTTTCAGTTCTGCCAAAGATCGTTCTATGCATATTACACCAGTGCATTATACTTAAGCATCCGAAGAAAACTAACCAGCTCTCCCCCCCCCCCCCCCCACCCCCCATGTTGACATAAATAACATGAAACATTCACCGTGCAGTCTCGAACTGCAGAACGCTGCACACTATTTGTGGCATTTTATTTGTTTATTAATTTGTTTATTTTATTTTATTAATTTTTTTGTGGATTGTGCACTTCGGCTTTTTTTTTCCCCAGCGTTTGAAAAACATCAGGTTCAAAACATAATTACTGTGTACTCAATTCAGCTGAGAGTCGTTACGTTAAATTAAAGATTTTCTTTGAAACTTTCAATACGAAAAAAATCAAAAGTTCACATGGAACCTAAGATTCACGTAGAACCCAAGATTTTAGTGGAACTCAAGATTCACGCAGAACTTAAGATTCACGTAGAACCCAAGATTCACGTAGAACTTAAGATTGACGCAGAACCTTAGATTTACGCAGAACCAAACTTATAAAAATATTTTTCGGATTTTCAGACATCGCTTGCGGCGGAATAAACCAAAAAATATAGATGACAGAGCAGACACAACAGGATACTGCAAGCTACAGATAAGGGCCTGAACTTAGCACTAAACATGACTAATCTTTTGAGACATACCTGATGTGCGCTTGCACCGATCTCAACAAGTTTTTAACAAAAGTGCAGTCTAGTCAACACTCCTTTCATCATTCTTTTGTTATTTTGCTTTAGTACAATTTATATGTTCATATTTAGACATTAACTTTTTTTGAGAGAGATAGAGAGTCTTTATTCTTGTCAATTGCGTCATTATTTACAAACACTGATTTATAAAGCGATTTAAATGGATGCAATCATGCTGCATATATCAATTATTTTGGTTGAGCCAAGTTTAATAACAGCTTCTGTTATTATGTTAACTACGGGAACATCTCCCAGTAAGACCACCTCTAAACTGAGAACAACTTCGAATGAAGCACGCTTGTCTGCTGCTCAGTTGTTATTCTCCACCCTCTAAATTAATACTCCCCCACCCCAACCCCCAACCCCCCCCCCCCCCCCCCCCACACACACACATACACCGCCATATGGCAGGTCCGACTACGCGGACTTGGTGACTGACATTTATAATCTATGAACATCCCTGCTTTTTCTTCTTAACATTAGCTGTACTCGAAAGAAATTTTCTAAATTGTTCAGGCGATTTTAAAAAAAAAAAATTGTTCTGTCCTTTCTAATAGAGTCGAGTTAATAAGTCTGAATTATCAAGCATCAAACCTTTGTCCACGAATCATTTTTGTGGTTGCTGTCACTGGATTAGAATCACTCAATATTTACAATATATGGGCGATGTTGTAAAGGCGATTTATTTACACAAATGTTATTAAAAAAGGTATTTAATGCCGTTTGCACTTTTATTCAAATAAATAAGTATTCCAATAAATACTTTATGATACATAAATTTAGATTGGTAACATCAGAAATTCGAATACTGATATTATTAATTCATGTTTAGATATCAATATTTGTATTGTATCACTAATTACAATTTTGATATAGAATACTTTTAATGACAGAAATCATTGCTGGATATCAAATTCTTGATTTTTAATGAATGACAGAAATAAATTAATTGCTTAGTAAAAATTCTTTAAAAACATCAATGAAACAATTTCTGATGCAAAACGACATTACAATTATATAAATTGTAACTGAATTAATGAAAACAATTACATAATTTTGTATAAAAATTCTATAGTGACTTTTTCTTGCTGTGTGCAAGCTTATTTATATCAAGGGTATCAATAACTGAATTGTTGAAATCACAATTTCAGCTTTTTTTTTTTTTTTTTTTGGTATTTATAAATCAATTAGTAATATCAAGAATTACTGATATATTTAATTACGAATAAAGATAAAATTGGCATTCGATACGTAATATCGCTGCTGTAAAATTTAGATTGTTAAATTTATTTCGAATGTGAATGTTTTGGATGTGAAATTTGAACATATTCATCATGTGCTCCTGAATGTGTATAAATTGATTACCTTTAAACAATAGTTGTGCTGTGTGCTATATTATCTTTGAAATGACTCCAAACTGTTTTCAAGAAGAACTAAATGACATTTTTGCGTAAAATGTTAAATATTTTATTTTCACAAAGCAAAAAAATCGTTGGACAAATTTTCGTTTTTTGGAAGCAATGTGAGGACTACGTCACTTCCGGCATTCCAAAAGAATGAGAACAGAGTCAAGAAATCTTAAAAATTATTTACATTTCCAGCTAAAAGCTTCAAAGTAAAAAGGTAAAAATTACATAGAGTAAACAAATGTAAATTCAATTAATCAATCAATTAATCAATCAATTAATCTATCGCACTGTTTCGTCATGACAACATATATGTCTGCTGATGTTATTTCTATGTTATTTCAGTTTTTGAATAAATAAAAGTTTTAGTTCTTCTAACCTCTGCATTGAATTATTTATTTTCACTGCGTTCTATGGCTGTATCACTGACTGACACTATGACACTGAAAGAACACTTCGGAAATGAATTTGTCTTGAATACATGAAGTAAAATGATTGGTCGTATTTGTTAATAAAGAAATGCATTGGGCTTATATAAAATATAGTTCTCAAGAGCTTAATGCATTTTTTCACCTGTTTCTCTTAATTAACCATTCAGCTTTAAAAATAAACCGTTGACACCCCCAAGTCCTGTCGTCGCCAGTTCTCCTGTGTTAAGTGATGTGGATAACGGTTTCTTAAATTTATCTATATCATTCAAGTTGATACGTCTGATGCTTATTGCTGCATATCATATAAAAGGACAAATAGTAACAAACACTGACGATTGTTTAATCAAATAAAGCAGTATATACACGTTAATTGCTTTACTCTTTTGGACAGAACTGGATTCTCGACAATACCAGCAAATCAACTTGTATAATAACGTAATGTGATTCCTTACGACTTAACGACCACGTCAAAACAAATACAACACATCTAGTCGAATATGGAAGGAATGGGTAAAATTATAACTGCTAAAAATGTAACGAAGAAGATACCAGGTTATGAAAAGTAGTTATTATAGCAAGCAACTGATTATACGTAAAACGTTTTGCTCTCAGTTAGAATGTTTTATTTTGGCTTTAAAATAAATGTTTGCAAGCCATTTCTTTTGATGGAGTCAAGTAGAATTAGTATTAAACCATTAAACCATTAGCATGGTTTCCTTTTTAATATGCTTATGCTTAAAAAATTAGAAAATCTGTACTTTTGCAGTAATTTTAGGTATACTGTGATTTATTGTGGAAAACTCTATTTGTATTGCCTGTGAAAGGAATCTATAAAAGTAAAATTTCATTACCTAGGACGAAATTACACTTTTGTAATTTAGTGGAAAACCGAGTATTAAGGTTAAATCGAAGTGCAAAGGTAGGAAAAAGTAACCATGGTATAAAACTGCGAAAAAGGAAACATTACAATCATTGCTTTGCAACCATTCGTGGGTTATCTTAATCATTCGTGAGTTATCTTAATCATTCGTGAGTTACTATAACCATTTATGTCTTACTCTAATCATATGTGACTTACTGTAATCATTCGTTACCTGTTATAATTATTCTGAACATCATACTTTTCTACTAATGTACTTCAGAGCTAGATCAAAACGAAAAAGCTATGAAGAGACTTTTCTAGACTCTTTTTATTGATAAAGATATGATTTAATTACAAATATCAAATTGTATTTGAATTAATTATAAATTTAATTACCACAGACCTAGATATATTTCATATTTTAGTTGAAGATGGGCTAATATATTTAAATCATAAAAAATTGGGTTAAAGTAGAATTTGTCAGAATTGAAATTCACAAAGGTATGATAAAAACAGAGGAACTGCGTACCTGGCAAAATCACAACCTCAGATGAAGGAAACTGCGTCCCTACCTTAATGAAAAAATTCTGAATTCAATACAAACAAAACAAATCAAACTGGTCGACTATGATTAAACAGAAGAAATTTCATTTATATTCTTTATCAAAAGACTATACATTTTGACTTTCAAGAAAAGTTTGAGTCATCAATACATGACTTAACACCATGAGTGTTTTACACTAATTTTTTACCATTTAGCTGCATTCAAGCACTCTATGAGGTCAAATTTTCTTATATAATACATAGATTAAGTTGCTATTCAATGTGATATATTAGGTTCTTTTCTGTTTAAATTATTATAAGTGATGTAAAAAAGTATTCAAGTATATCCGCTTCGTTTGATTAAAAGTGTGTAGGTACTCCCAAGACAAGCGGTAAAGATGGATGCTAAGTGCTTGCATTCGGCCTCTAAGTTTTGTTCGTACACAGCGATGGTTAATTAAGTCCGAAATCAGAGAAATGTTGTTAAAATAGCATCGTTGTTGCTCTAAATTACGTAAGACGGAATGAAGATCCAAGTGAGAAATCGAAATAACTAAGCTGTAAAAGTATTCTATCGCAAAATGATACACACAGAGAGCAATGATTTTACATAAGGTGAAGGGAAGACCAGAAGTAGTAAATGTTTTGATAACAAATAAAATAGCAATATCATAAAAAAACAGTAGAAAATTGAAAAGAGAACACTACAAGCATAAGGAGCCCAACGTCAGCATCAGATACCCAATGTATGGCATAAGAGGTCCAATGTCAGTATGAGAGGTCCACTGCATAACATACGAGACAAATGCCAGCATAACAGACCCATTGTGAGGGCCCAATGTGAGCATTAAAGGCCTAGCTGTTATTAATAATTTCATCAAAATTTATATAAAAAGTCTAAATAATGCAAATGTTAGTTATTTAAGGGTAAATTGTATTACAAAGCTCCAAGCAGGAAACAATCCATTATGTCAAGGCGGGATGATGCTTTCGATCGAATGCCGAATGAAAAGGAGTCGCTACACTAGGCTCATCACTAAGGTCAGTTTGTGCTGTTGGCAAACACGCGGTAAATATCAAGCAATAATAAAAACTAGTTTTCCTCATCAATGGTGATTATAAATTTCTTCCAAAGAACGGAACGGAAGAAACATTGATTAAATTAAACAATACATGGGTGATTTAAGGGCTATTGATAGGTTAATAGTACGAAACGATCACTAAATTAAATTAAATCAGCAACGTTAAAGGAGCTCATCTTAATACTACACTTCAAATAAGCATTCGATGATGGCTAATGGCAGTGTATGCAGTGTTATAACACTGTAACTTTATTCTCTTCTTTTCGAAGATATCTGGCTTTATACGATTTTATCATTTTAAAGTAGTGTAATATCCAATGATGGGTTTCTCACCTAGAAAAATGTTTAGACAAAGATGCCCACTGTTCGTGTTGCTGGTTATATGTTTACATAGGGTGTCAAGCAATTGAAGACATTATCTTGAAATGAAGAAGGCATATAGGGTATGAAATTAAGATATCAGAATTACTTAGTTGAAGATGACTTATTTGCTTAAAGATGCCAGGTGTATGAGTAAGATTGGTGAGCTCACAGAAAGCTTCTCGATACATCCGGGGCTAAGATCAATGTAGAAAAAAAATAGTAGTTGATCTAGGCTAGCTTAGCTCTGCGGTCAGTATGAAGGCTATAGCTGGAAGATTCAACATACTTAGCATCGAAGTAGGAAATGCGATTGGAAGTAAATATTTTAAGTAACAAAACTATTTCTCAAAGGCAAATTATTAAATACTAAGGAAAACTGATATCATAAAATCAATTTTCCATTTGAATAGAATATTAAAAAAATTTCAGCCTCATTTTAGTAATTTTTTCAGATTTCAAAACCTT
Organism: Protula sp. h YS-2021; assembly: GCA_949752745.1. Classification (NCBI taxonomy): domain Eukaryota; kingdom Metazoa; phylum Annelida; class Polychaeta; order Sabellida; family Serpulidae; genus Protula; species Protula sp. h YS-2021. The sequence continues at coordinate 6,662,854 of OX457029.1, forward strand.
TCTAAAACATCTGTTGCCAGTTCAAATCCTTTTAGACAGAACATAGTTTTGCTACTTATACTGTGAAGCTGCACCCATAAACCCCCTCCCCTCCCTTTCCCCCATGTCTTACTCCCAGAAATAATTGCAGTTGATTTTATATGAGCATAAGTGTATTAAAATGTACGGTAAGGTTGTGAACGCATGCCTTGTTCTTATACAACCAACTCCTGCATTTCATTATATTCAGCTCACTTTATGTACTAAATACTGTGGCTGTTGGCACATACCAGAGGTCTATACATAGCTTCTGCTGCCGTCAAGTATTGTACTTGTGGAAAAAATAACTGTTTTCTGCTTCGTCTTTTGATCATAAAAATGAAAACAAAGACGAAAACAAAAAAGCAACGTGCCTATGGAGGCAACCAGGTCATAGGAGGCTGCTGAGGGATATAAACGCAGCTAAGTTATCAGGATGCCAAATCTGTTAAACCACCGTAATAACTGTTACTCCAGAGAGGGAGCTGGTGACAGCCAAGTCATTGATTAATCCATTTATTAATTCCAATAATTTTAATAATCATAAGTACTTTCAGGCAGCCGGTATCCATTCGCCGTATTTTGTTTCACTGAAAAACTAATTTTGAATGGCCTGTTTTTTTTCGGTTTTCGATTAAAAAGTTACAAACCTCTATAATCTATGGCGGAATTAGATGACTGTGAGTGTGAGTGATTAGACGTAATTCTTCAATTTTTAGAGACCTGCAGACCTCACCTTTTTTTTATAAAACATGATCGTATATTTAAAAGCATTGCATGGTCAAAGTATATATAGGGATGTGTATTGAAAGAATGAAGATGATGTACAAAAACCTGCCTACTTGAGAAACTAAAAACCCTAAAATACAAGAAGTCAGTTTTGTTAAGCGCAAGTGACAATTACTTCAGTTGTTCTAGCTACATATTAAATTAAATTTTAAGCTAAACTTTTGATAATGCCCAAAATGACGTGATGTGATGAATGTCCTACAAAGTGTGAATTCCTTAGTGTGGATTGGCACAGCTCTTTATTTAAGACACAAGCTAAATATAGTGATGCAATTAATAAATGGAATCATAGAGTGACCAGTGATGATTGACGGAGTGGGTATTCTTCGAAGCTGGGAAACTCCTTGAACATGTACCAAAAAGACGTATTCATTGGTCAAGCACTAAAATTACTTCACAATGACAAGCAAAATCATCCTGAAAGATTTTAATATACTATCCAGGCAGTTGGATTCCAGATACCCTCATTCACATTAGCTGGGGCTGTACAAATTCGCCAGTAATATCTAGATGCCTATGCTGTAGCTAGATTTATTCGAATTAAATAAGTGGGATTTTGCTCGGCGAAAAGATGAATTTCTGAAGACCTTTATATGTTAATCAAATGTCATAGATACATCAATTCAGAATAAATGGTGAGAAGTTTCCCGACACCTGATTTACAACTGATTCAAGATAAGATATAAGATACAGTGCTAATGAAGCCGTCAGAGAAGTGACTTTAAAATGGATATATTTTTGGCGACAGCGTCAGCATCAGGCTGTAAATTAAATGCTCTGTTGACAGTTAAATATCGGTTTGACATTGTTATAGCACTTTGAATGTTATTATCTTTTCACACACTTATCAGTTATAATAAATGATCAAGTTTTATTTTTAGAGTAGCGTTTAATGAACGAACTTAGCTGAATGTGAAGAATATTGTAACAATTTCTTACTGACAAAACTGCTCAGTCCTCACGAGGAAATACCATGGAAACCCCATGCACAACCCTCACGAGTTTATAAAACTGAAATTCTATGCACATTTCTTACGAGTTTATACAACGGAAACCCTATGCACATCCCTCACGAGAATATGCAACAGAAACCATAAACACAGACCTTATGAATATATACAACGGTAACACAGTCCTCACTGTTATATACGATGTAAACCCCATGCATCGCTCTACTGCAACAGCACTTCATTGCATGGGAACGACGTATTTCGACTGTCCTTAACTCACTTCCGGTATATATATATATATATATATACCTTGGTTTCTTGCTTAAATCATTTCTTATCCACCTTTTTTTCGTTCGTCTTTTAGATTTCCAGCTTCCTGTACAAAACAAAATGCCCGAGGGTTGAATTATTATCCCCTGAGAAGCTGAAGTGGAGCTTTCTGCTCGGCGGATACTCTCTAGCCAAGCTGTCGGGAAAATGGTATCCCGACAATTGATCTAGTGACAATTGGTTTAAATGGGCAGGGCACGACAGCATGTTTATTTTCTAAGACCTCTTTTTGTGTAGTTATTCGTCGACTTGATAAATAAATAAATTGATATATATTCTCAATATTTCAAAACTAGACCAATCTCACTGTAACATAAGATTTTAGAGCTCTGTTTTTTTTTAAAACATTTTTAAAGGTAGTGTCTTTTAACGGTTTCGACGAACAAGCGTCACTCGTCATCAGTCTTGTGGTGGCAGTAATGTGACGACAGTCCTGTTCTGAATGCACACATCTTCTCTCTCGCCTGGCACATGTGATCGTCTGTCTTTGGATTCAGCTACATGGTACATGTGTCTCCACAAATCCCTGCAATGGGCTTCACCGTCTCATTCCTTTGTGTCAATATGGCACGACTTAAGGGTGTCTTTATATCGAAGACAAGGACGGCCGTCACGACGATATCAATCTTTCAGCTAACCGAAGAACAAGGCTTTCGGAATGCAACAGTGGTCCATGCGCCAAACGTGTCTCACTCAGTGCAACTAAATGCAAATGAGTTCGTGCTTGTGACTAATCATGCCACTTGAAACACCATATTCCGATGCCATCAGAATGCACTTGCATATGCATTTTTTGCAACGGTCGTGGAATGTATATCTAAATATCGAAGAGAACAGAATTCCAAAAAGTGTGGGAACTAAGACACAGCCTTGTTTCATTCCAATAGGGCTGAGAAATCACCACCATCGGACGCAAGTATTATGATGATCACCTTATCTGAACAGCCCGCTTTGCTTAGGAACTTCGCGACATTATCCCTACAGATGTCTCAGAGCGAGAATCACATCGGTTGTGCTGCGTCCGCTGCGAAAAAGCACATTAAGATTCTGGGTATATATTATTTACAATGTCTTTGAGTAACCGATTCAGGATAACGCGTGCTAGTATTTTACCGGCTATTGATAATAGCGAAAATTCCTCGTCAGTGGTTATCAGAGGTCTCTTGTGGAACTTCTCCTTTCTTCCAGAAACACTAGAATAATTTTATCAGTTTGGTTATTATGTGCACCTCCATTCTTGTAGATCTCGGGACGAATGTCATCAGGTTCAGATGTTTTCAAATGCAGTCTAACTGCTTTAATCGCCTCCGCTACTTCGGTCCATGTAGGAAATGAGTCCAGATTTGACAGAAAGGGCTACTGCTGCTGTGCTTTCAATAACTTCCTCGGATATGTTAGAGGGACTGTTAAGTAACGAAATGAATTGTTCAGCCTTTCCATGATGCCTTTTTTGTTGGTGAGTAACTTGCACTGTCAGCATTTAGGATTGGCAATGTGAAATTCGCTCGAGGTGCAAAAACAGCTTTCAGGCCATCATGTAGCGCCTTATAATCGTATCTGCATGCAGCTTAAGTTCAAGGTCACCGAGGCACCTCCTATGTAACGTTCTTTTGGTTCAAAGGGTGAAACTAAGCTTAAAAATCGCTCTTTCCCTAATCTTTTTTGAGATAATAGTCAACTTCTGGTTTTTGAACTTGACCGTGTCTCAGAAGGTCAAGGTCACCGAGGTACCTCTTATGTAATATTTTTTAGGCCCAAAGGGTCGACAATGAGTTCAAAATTGCGCTACCCATTTTCTGAGATAAGTATTCCTGCCGTTAACGGTACACGAGGTTACGCAGCCTTTGCCCTTGATCTTCAAGGTCAATGCTCAGAAAAGAAGGTCACCCCCTACTGAGTACGTTTTACATATTCAAACTGGGACTGGAGCACTTTTTATGGTCACTTTTCCAGATTAAAAACGCGTTTTGAAAAGATATTTTGACCTCACTTTGGGGTTTTTTTCCAGACCTGATTTTTTAAGTGTGCCGAATACAGTGCTCTGCTGACTCTAAGCGATTTTGTGGAAAAATAACTTTGACCTCAATTTGACCTTGCTCTTGAGGTCAAAAAATGTTTTGGATTCATCGAGATCTCGTTATTCTCTATACGAGTGCCAAATTTGATCTACCACTGTCGAATACTGTAGGAGTATTCTGGAAACCACCCAAAGTACAATAAGAGAAGAAAAACAGGACAAAAATAGGACAGAAACCTCCATGAAAAACTACAAACTTGTACCCGGTAGCAAACAAATTTTGCAAGTGGGAAAAATATTAAGTATTAAATATAGTAGTTATAGTTTCCTCATTCATTAATTCACTCATTCCTCCGTCAGATCTGCAGTGCGCTTCTTAAGGCTTCTAAACATTTAACTGTTTTAGATATAAAGAGATACTGCATTTGAGCATTACACAATATCAACAACAAAAGACAACGAGTGGCCCATTTATGAGACGTGTATACAATCCTTGTTATCACCACAAACTATTGTTTGCATAGCTTTCATTAAATTTATGGAAAAAAGTTTCTAAACTATGATCTTACCGGGCCTGAAGTATATTCCAGGCCGGATACACCTCAGTAGTATGTGACTATTGTTCCCATATATGCTTGCATCAATACCAAACACAGCTTGTCTTTGCAAATGTAATACAACTGCCTCTGCGTTTCACCAACGCCAGAAAAGCGTTATTCATCCCATTATATACCCATAAATTCATAGAAATTGAACTGAACTTAAGTGATGGTGCTCCAGTTTTTGAAAATTGTGGCCCTGTGCTCCCCCTCCCGCCTCCCCTCACGCGTATCCTCCCTCATCGGTATCCTCCTTCATGGGTACCCTCCCTCATGGGTATCCTCCCTCATGGGTATCCTCCCTCATGGGTATCCTCCCTCATGGGTATCCTTTGTCATGGGTATACTCCCTCATATGTATCCTCGGCCATGAGTATCCTCCCTCATGGGCATAATCACTCATGGGTATCCTTCCTATGGGCATCCTCGATCATGGGTATCCTCCCTATGGGTATCCTCCGTCCTGGGTATCCTCTCTCATGGGTATCCTCCATCATCTGTATCCTCCCTCATGGATATCCTCCCTCATGGGTATTCTCCCTATGGGTATCCTCCGTCATGGGTATCCTTTCTCATCGGTATCCTCCGTCCTGGGTATCCTCCCTCACGGGTATCCTCCGTCATGGGTATCCCAGGGCATGGATATCCCTGATCCTCACGGTCAACCAACTGATGGTGGTAATCGAAGGTCGAGGTTATCGAGGTGTCTACTCCATAGTGTCTACGTCATAATGTATACATCATAATGTCTACGTCAAAGTGTCTACACCATAGTGCTTACGCCATAGTATCTACGCCAAAATGTCTACGTCATAGTGACTATGTCATACTATCTACGCCCTAGTGTCTACGTCATAGTGCCTACGCCATAGTGACAACGATGTATACAGTGACCTGTCATATACACTTTATATTTGGACGGCTAATGTTCACTTGACAAATATTTATCATCATATGACTTATCGGAAAACAATGGTGGTATGAAAAAAATGTGGCAGTTTTTATTTTTAGACTAACAGTAACGAGGTACTTACACGCCTACTTGCATGATGTCACAGCTTCAAGTTATTACAGAAGTATCTTTTTAACACTTGACAAGTCTTTGATTTGGTCAAGGCTTGTATGAATTTGTGCAGGCAGCCGTTGGTGCTTTTTTTTCTTGAAAGTAAAATCCATTATCTTGTCCCAGCTTCTTCTACTTATGTAGATTTTAGTGACTGGACACTCATGTTGACCTTTTCCACTAATGTGAGATAATACTCAACACTGAGGGATGCACAATACGGCCAGATAGAAAGAAATATCCATCCGCTCTGTGTTTATATATAACAGATTGATCTGCTCAGAGGTCAGCTTTTTTATAACAACGGCTCAATCAATAAAGCCGTTGAGCCAACGCAACCAAGCAGATGTGCACGGTTTATAAACGGATTTCAAGCTGTGATGTTTGCTAATATATCAATGGCATGACAATTTCATCAGAAAAACTTGTCCAAATATAACAACTGACATACCAATAAGTCCAAAATATTAATATTACTTGAGAACGAGGGGGTGGGGGCGAGACCAGGTGGTTTCCGCGGGCGGGAAGGGGGGCTTTAGAGTCTATTGAGAAGCGTACCAAAATGAGTTTTGCTTTTGGACTTTTAATATGTGAAGATTCCGCTTGCGAAATGCGGTTCTAGTTTAACAATGAACCACTTAATCACAAAACGTCATTTATTTGGCCTTTGATGCATAAGAGGCTCGCCCAGTTGTGAACAACCCACCTGAATTAGAGACACCTCCTGGCAGGCTCTTTTAAAATCCCATTGGCTTCTGTAATGCTTAGTGTTAACTTCAGTATTGCAATGAAATAAACTTCGCGAAATAATTCCTAAGTTGCAAAGACTGTAAACAAACATACAGTCGATTTTTCAAACAGTGTGGCCTCTTAGAACATCTCCTGAAGGTGCCTGAACAAAACAAACCTGTATTCCCTGAATAGGCTGCATCACCCTGATAGGTTTATATGCAATCCTCAATTCTAGTATGCACCAAAACATAAATATATAATATATAATGAAACCCAAACATTGGGGTCATTACAGCGAAGCGAAACGAAGTGTTATAATCTGAGGTTGAAATAATCACAGCGATAGAAAACTGGAACTATTTATTATACGTGAGCCATGCTTCAGAGGCATTTTTTAAAAAGTAAAAACTTCTCATTTTACGTCAGATTTTACTTCTTGTGTGTGCCGTGTGCAAAATGAAACGTTTCTTGAAAAGTTTTAACTTGGCACATACGACTCAGAAGTAAACATTACTTCACGAATAAATATGCTTCTACAATTAATTATTTAATACATTGGTACAATTCCTTAATCCCTTGTACACACGTTCAATGTTTTATTCATATTTGAATTAGAAAATTTAACTGTAAATTACGACATAAAATCCTTCATGAATTTTAATGCATACTTGCATTCGACTAATTAAAACAAAGCTTCGATTCGTTTTTAGAGTTTTGATAACTGATTCGAATTAACTCACGTTTTAAATAAGAACGTAATATAATCTTATTCATACTTGTTTATAAAAAGACGGAGAATATTTACTCGTTTTTATTGAAAATAAATTACACTGCGTGAAAAAACACTTTTTGCCAAAAGATTTTGCTTATCATTTCAGAAGTCTTCTCAGACGTAAAATTTGAAAAGTTAACTTCTTGCAAAAGCTCTCCATTGTCTTAGTGTTGAACCCCAATTCTTGTCCCGTCTCAGATTCTAGACTTGCATTTCTGGATTACAGACAGCCTACTCTTACGGACGAAAACTGTCAGCCGCCGTATTCACAAAAAATTGACTGCACAGTTAACCATACCTCAGGCAGAAAGAACCAGCGATCTGGATGGCTCACACAACGTATCCCTAACCCCCGCTCCCCCCTCCCCCTTCCCTTCTACCCCCCGCTCCCCCTCCCCCTTCCCTTCTACCAAATCAGCCGCGGCCGTATTCACGGAAGCGCACTGCACGGTGTAACCATACCTCACCCAGAAATAACGAGCAATCTGGCTAAACTCACACATCTCACCCCCCCCCCCCCGCTCCTCCTTCTACCAAAGCACATGTCACCATACCTCAGACACAGAGAATCACCGATCCAGCTCACTCATGTAATCCTTTTTGGTGGATTTTGTTCACTAAAGAGAGCTAAATTTATCATATAACTACCGATAATTCTATGAGCTGGCTGAACAGGCAACCGAATCAATTAACTGAACAGTTAACTTCCTGTGAATACGGCCCCAGTCGGTGAGTTAACCTAATACAGGGGTTTCCCTGCATTGATTATGTAGTTAAAACAAAGATAACATTATTCTCCGTTGCAAAAATGGCGGAAGGGGGAAAGATAAATTGTAGAATTTCTATGGTATTGATCTGTCTTACATTTCCTGAATATGTATCGATATCATGCTCAAATCAGAAACTAATCACCATTAATGCATCTATTTGTGAGTAGCATTGCTGAGGGATTCTCTAATCAGCAAAGTAGATCGATTTTATAGATATCAGGGTTTTCCAGAGGAGGTCTTACTCTATGATGACCTAACTATAAAAAGTACATAACTGTTTTATTTTTCTTTTTAAAATTCTTACTGAGATATTGGTGTGACACTGTAAAATTATAAGAAAATGATTTCTGGGGGCTTACACTGGGAAAGGACATCAAAGGTGGGTGAGGGTGAGGGGGAGGGGGGAAGGTGTGGCGTTGTTTGAGTTAGCCAGATAAGCTGCTTCTCTCTGAGTTATGGTGGAGTGATGTGACAGGCCACACGAGTGGTTGACACAGCACAAAGATATGTGTGCAGTAGGTAATGGGAAAGCGCCACATGTTGTAGGCAGTATACGGCAAAACGACTGAAAGGCCTGGCCTAAATGTCACTGTTCTAAATGTCGCTGGCCAAATGTCGCTGTTCTAGATGTCGCTGGCCTAAATGTCGCTGTTCTAGATGTCGCTGCTCTAAATATCGCTGGCCTAAATGTCGCTGGCCTAAATGTCGCTGTTCTAAATGTTAATCACCTATTGTCGCTGTTCTAAATGTCGCTGGCCTAAATGTCGCTGTCCTAAATGTCGCTGGCCGAAATGTCGCTGGCCTAAATGTCGCTGGCCTAAATGTCGCTGTCCTAAATGTCACTGTCCTAAATATCGCTGGACTTAATGTCGCTTGCCTAAATGTCGCTGGCCTAAATGTCGCTGGCCTAAATGTCGCTGTTCTAAATGTCGCTGTCCTAAATGTCGCTGGCCTAAACGTCGCTGGCCGAAATGTTGCTGGTCTAAATGTCGCTGGCCTAAATGTCGCTTTCCTAAATGTCGCTGTCCTAAATGTCGCTGGCCTTAATGTCGCTTGCCTAAATGTCGCTGGCCTGAATGTCGCTGTTCTAAATGCCGCTGGCATAAATGTCGCAGGCATAAATGTCGCTGGCCTAAATATCGCTGTTCTAAATGTCGCTGTTCTAAATGTCGCTGGCCTAAATGTCGCTGGCCTAAATGTCGCTGTTCTAAATGTCGCTGGCCTAAATGTCGCTGTTCTAAATGTCGCTGACCTAAATGTCGCTGTCCTAAATGTCACTGGCCGGAATGTCGGTGGCCTAAGTGTCGCTGGCCTAAATGTCGCTGTTCTAAATGTCGCTGTCCAAAATATCGCTGTTCTAAATGTCACTGGCCTAAATGTCGCTGTTCTCAATGTCGCTGGCCTAAATGTCGCTGACCTAAATGTCCCTGGCGTAAATGTTGTGTCCTAAATGCCGCTGTCCTGAATGCTGTCGCAAATGTCGTTGGCTTATTTGTCGCGATACTGGTCGTAAGAACAGTGATATGTGTGTCTTTGCAGTGCACTAGAAAATTCAATAAACATAAGTAAAAACAGTGTAAAACATAAAACATAATGATATGGAACAGACTAACATAAAACACGCAAAAAAAGGTGAAGAAAATAAAGACTTCATTTGTACGTATTTCTTTTGAAAACAGTGACAAGATCATGCCTTACAGACTAGCGCATTACACGATTCGACGTTTTTACTCAGCTTTTAGATCCACAGCGAACAAAAAGGTTTAAAGTGACTAGAACACAAGACTTTGAGAAATGGAAAACCTGCTCACCATAAAAACCAGTAGAGTAATAGATATATTGATTCACAAAATTATACAGAAGCACAAGTGTATGGAATGCCGTTTTAAGATTGAGTGTTTATTTTTTATATCATAAAACATAATTAAATATATCAATAAATCAATTTATTTATATATATTTTGCTATCACTGATTGAATTTTAGATGGCAAAATGTTATTTTTGAGATCAATTGTACACACTTATAAAATCTTAAGGAAGACACACATTTATATAAAATTTAACAAATCGTCAATTAAATTTTTGAGATGAAAACTTGTATTACTGATATCAATAATAACAACACAATTTTTGATCTCATGAATTGCTTTTTTTTTGTACATTAAAAAAAATAAAAGAAAGACTCTGTATACAAGGACAAGTCCTTACTTTATTCAGAGATATGTGCTTCTGAATGTTTATATAAAAACAGACTGATATTTTGATATCAAAAAATCATTTGCAGGTTTCAAAATACAAATTAGAAAAGTCTAATTCTGAAATAATGATATCTGAAATAAATTCTTGATATCAATAACAGGAAAATAAATTATTGAGCTCAAGACTTAGATTTTGTTATCAAATATGTTATTTTTGCTGTCAAGAATTGCATTTTTATCTCTAAAAATCAAATTTAGACATCATTAAATCATGTTTGATACCAATAAATATTTCTTGATCTCTCTAAATATTTATTGATATCAAGAATTGTTGTTAGATCAAGAACACATTTAGAGATATCAAAAATACCATTACAGACAGCAAAAATTAATTCTTGCTATCAAAATATGGATTTTTTGAGATCAAAAATTAATTCTTGAGATCAATAATTTCCTTATAAATATGACAATAGCATTCCATATATCTGAAATAAATTCTTGATAGCGATAAACGGAAAATAAATTGCTGAGCTAAAAACTGAGGTTTTGCTATCAAATATATTACTTTTACTGTCAAGAATTGCATCTTTTATCTCTAAAAAATCAATTTTAGACATCATTAAATCATTTTTGATATCAATACATATTTCTTGATCTCTCTTAATATTTACTGATAACAAGAATTATTTTTTAGATCAAGAATATATTTAGAGATATCAAAAATATAATTACAGATAGCAAAAATTAATTCTTTATATCAAAATTGAATTTCAACAATTAATTGTTGATATCAATGATTCCCCAGTAAATCTTAAAATGGCACTCCATACAAGTGAAGTAATAAATCAAATAATGGTAAAAATAAATAATGGACTTGGTCCTTTTTCAGTTGAAAAATATAATACAAAACTACTCGGTAACGGAATCGGTTTGGTTATGGATGTCAAAGACCTGGTCACCAATGCTTCAATGACCTGGTCACCAATGCTTAAATGACCAAGTCACCAATGCTTACATGACCTAGTCACCAATGCTTCAATGACCCAGTCACCAATGCTTCAATGACTTGGTCACCAATGCTTCAATGACCCAGTCACCAATGCTTCAATGACCTGGTCACCAATGCTTCAATGACCCAGTCACCAATGCTTCAATGACATGGTCACCAATGCTTCAATGACCCAGTCACCAATGCTTCAATGACCCAGTCACCAATGCTTCAATGACATGGTCACCAATGCTTCAATGACCTCGTCACCAATGCTTTAATGGCCTGGTCACCAATGCTTCAATGACCTGGTCACCAATGCTTCAATGACCTGGTCACCAATGCTTCAATGACTCACATCTCTGCCCTAGTTCCTGAGCTTCCTGCTGATAGTAAGGTATCAAATGCATTCCAAACGTATCGCATGTTTATCATTTTGGTTCATTTTACATTTATGTTTTGTATAATTCCAGAATATTTTATATCTTTGAGAACCTTCAGCGTTTGTTTTTTAAGTTGCGCACCATATTTGGAAGCTATGACGTCATCGAGTTGGCGTCGTTCCCACTCTGTGTCACACCTCTCTTCCATGCGACACCATGAGCGGTAGTGGTGTACTAACATGTCCGCCTCATTCACGTACACATATCTGTCCTCGCCCGTTGTACATCGGTGGCTCCAGACATTCACACACTTTCGCGTGTCGATGAAAGACTTGGCGAATCCAGGCCCGCCATTGTTGGATTCTACTGGAGTTCGGAAAGCGAATCTGTGAAGAGGAAGGTATTCTGGAATCTCAGGTCGGTATGGTTTAAAATCAGTGTAAAAAAATGCACTTCGAATTGAAATTGAGGTAAGATCACCAGACTCTGGATTTGATTTAAGAAAAGACTGTAAAAATTCCTGATATGTATTAAATGAGATTGGAACTACAACCTCGTCTTTGTCGATGTGTAAAATGTAGGAATAATGATTCCTATTTGTGTAAAAGCAGTCATTGGTGGCCATCATACGGATGCTCTCGGCGGCTTTGTATTCAGATCCAAGTCGTTCCGAGGACAGTATGGGTTTGATGTACGGAAGAGGCAGATCTATAAACTCCAAAACGTTTTTGTGTTGATAATATTCTATTGCTTTAGTGTAATATTTGAGCTGTCCCACATCAACCATCGTAGCATTGTACATAGTGACATGAGATGCACCGAATAATAAGAGCGCTTCCATCCACTGTATGAAGAACGGCGCGTCCGAATCGGTGACGCTTCCATATTGTGCGGCCAAGCAGACGCCGATCGGCATCCCACCTGACGAGTCATTTCTTCGCTTAACTTCCGGTCGTTCTACCGGTAAATAAGAAGATGTTGCACCGCATTCGGTAAGAGAGATGGAAATATATTTCGGAATACTTTGCCCTGTACTTTTCAAGGAACACGTGACCATATATTGTGAATAATGTTGTCCATTCACTTGATATCTAGACACTTCGATTGCTTCGAGGTCAGCTGATACCAAGTGTGGTACAGTTAGGCCGTCATACCAAAGATAACAAAAAAGTTGACTGTGTAAATATCCTTTCGTTATAATGAACAGTCTGACAACATAATCATTGCTTTTTCTGTCATCTAAATAAGCCTTATACAAATATATATGTAAGTGCCCCCAGAACGATCTGAACGTAGCGTTTTGCCATGGTCTTGTCACTATTTCTCTGTTGTCATGGCGATTTATCCCGGTACATAATGTTGTGTCAACGTGCGGTCCGGCAGCAGCAAAAATAGCGGGGTCACGATAGTAACAACAGAACAACAGGAGTGTTACAAAAACGACAGCTGCGAACCAACAGCAAGTCCTGAAAGCAAGCAAAGAATAAACCGTAATTGTTACAGGAAAAAAAAAACCTGCCCACGGACAAGCCTGCGTAATGCAAACAGCTCCCTAATTAGAACCAACCTTTTCAGTCTCTTTTAACTCTTCATTTGTCTGTATATAATAAGAATCTGAATAAATCGGAGTAATTTTTTAAACACAATTGTACGTTTTACCGTATGAGTCCGCATCAGTAGGACAAGGTGTTGTGTGATTTCTGAGTGCAGTCTGCTGCATACAACACATTACGTCAACAAGAATATTGTTCAGCAAATATGCCAAACTGTTAGAAGCCTACCAATAGCGGTATTTATAAAAAAAAATCCCGTGTCTGCAATAATAATAATAATAATAATAATAATAATAATAATAATAATAATAATAATAATAATAATAATAATAATAATAATAATGGCAAACTAAGACAATACCTTTGCATGGAGACGCTGTGCTATTTTCTACACACATACGCAGAAATTTCTGAATACAAGACGTCTTTGATAGCAATTCAGGGATTCGTTTCGGATGAAATGTCATCGGATGAAATGTCGTCGGATTGAATCCCAGTCAAAACAGCGACGGTCAAAACGGAGAGGTCCAAAACGGCGACGATCAAAACGGCGATGCCCGAAACGGCGACAAGTGCAACCCTGGACAAAACGGCGACGAAGATTAATAATTTAATGTGAAAAGAAAAATACAAAGACTAGTGTTGCCAGATGAATCAATTCATTTCTACTTGACGCTAAGTATAATTTAAACCAATATTTAAATTTTAAGGGCAAAATAAAATGGGTAATTTCATACTTATTTTCCCATATTTCTAATTGCAACTATACGATAATCCATCGTGTGTGTGTGTGGGGGGGGGGGGGGGGGGGAGTGGGCCTCAATGAGCTAATCCTTATCTGTATTGCTTATGTGAAATGCTGTTATTATATACGAATCCACACCAATGAAAGACAAGATTCAATATTATTTTACCTGAGAAAATAATATTCAGTTTTACCTGAGAAAAGGTAAGTTAGTAAATCGTTCCTTGAGCAGATTACTGAGACAGTGAATGGTGACAGGAAGGAGGTGGTTAGGGAGAGCAGGAAGGGCGCGTTGGGAGAAATGCAGCACTGTGTTCAAATTTATTTATCTCTGATGGTTAAATATACTGTGTTGGCAACGCTGCTACTTTTTTTCAAATGAGCGTTTTAAAGCATAAACTTAAAAAAAATCCGCCGCCATTTTGACCGGGGTTGCACTTGTCGCCGTTTTGGCCATCGCCGTTTTGGCCGTCGCCGTATTGGTCTTCTCCGTTATGGCCGTCGCCGTTTTGGCCGTCGCCGTTATGTCCGGATACCCGTCGGATTAAATTCGTGGATTCTCGTTTCTTTGTTGGTTTAAGTTTTTTCTGTGTTTCGGTGTCACGGTGACACCGTAGCATCAAGCGCTTTTACGTCACCGATTGGAATGCAACACACCAATTTTCAAGGTGCATAAGTTTCATTTAAATAATCAATTAATTTATTAAAAATCAACAATTACTCTTGTAAAAGATTTGCAATTCTGCTATCAATGTGAAATTGACTGACTCACTTCGCTATTAGGTCGCATTAGTGACGTCACAGTGACGGTGAAGACATGACGAAAATATATCCGACTTCACCCAACGTCACAGCGACACTTTCGATCGCAGATCGCAGTTATGTGCATTTTTTCTTGGTTTGTATACTCTAGGTTTCCAATCAAATATTTCCTTACAAAAACTGTTCTATGCGGAATATATTTTCGCTCTGGGATGCGAAGACAATGCATTCGGACACGCTATAGGGTTCTGGCAATACAGAAAAATGCTATGAAGCTCAGTAAAAAAATATGATGGCCTGTTTTAGAATTTAGAGCCTGTTGTGTAATGTGTTCAATATATTTTATCATGCATAAAAGCGTATCTGAAATCACTTTATGGTTGAGATTGCAGGACACTTGACGCTCCAAATCATGCGACGTCATCTATGTCATGTCATACCGAGGTCAGCACACTCGAATACAGAAGTAGCTAAACAAATAGCAACCATTTTGCCATGGTCAGGGAGAATTGAAGCAATTTTCGCTTAAAAGAGTATAGTATTGTAGAAAAGGTATATAATATGCCACGTGTAAAGAGAGAATTTAAACCTTGTCCATATTCACAGTATTGTCGCGTAGGTTCTAAGCACTTAATCGTATTTAAAAAGTCAACGATTCTTATCTACAAAAATAAATAAGAACAAGATTATCAACTTTTAATTTTTTTCAAGAGTGTGACATTTTCGAACTTTCGCGAAGGTGACTGCCCACTTGGCCTACGACCCAGAAGGCCTACGATTTTTTTGCCCAGAAGGCCTGCGATTTATTTTACCCAGAAGGCCTACGATTTTTTACCCAGAATTTAATACTATTACAAGATGATTGCCCCCAAATTAATCATTCTAGAGAATGGCATTAGTCCGCGGACAGTAGCCAGTAGTATGGTTCAGTAGGTTGTAATGTCAGTTGTAATGTCAGTTGTAATGTCAGTTGACTTACTTACAACTGCTTACAAGGCAAGGCCAACCTGTTGTGACTGACCCGTGAACAAACGAGGAGCGAAAGCAAAAAGAGTTCAAGTCGTCGTCATCAGAGCCAATGCTCTTTTTAAGGGTAACGCAGCCCTTTGGGTCTCTCCGAACGTCTCTAGGTGCGGCTCTGTAAGTGCGAAATGCGCAATGACATTGCTAACTTCCGGTAGTAGTCTTCTGCGTTGGCTAGAATGTCCTATAGTCGTACAATGTAATATAGTTGCAATTAAGATGTTTTGTGATCCTGCAATGAAAGGCCGATTTACTTACAACTCCTTACAAGGCAAGGCCAGCTTGTTGTGACTGACCCGTGAACAAACGAGGAGCGAAAGCAAAAAGAGTTCAAGTCGTCGTCATCAGAGCCAATGCTCTTTTTAAGGGTAACGCAGCCCGGGGGTCTCTCCGAACGTCTCTAGGTGCGGCTCTGTAAGTGCGAAATGCGCAATGACATTGCTAACTTCCGGTAGTAGTCTTCTGCGTTGGCTAGAATGTCCTATAGTCGTACAATGTAATATAGTTGCAATTAAGATGTTTTGTGATCCTGCAATGAAAGGCCGATTGATTACATAAAAGAAAATAAAAAAAAACTAATTGGCATCAACAACTTTTATTGATATGTCAGTTGACTACATAAAAGAAAATAAAAGAAATTCAATGGAACTTAAAACTTATTATTGGTTAAGAAAAATATACCAATGGCTTCTGGGCAAAAAGTGTAGGCCTTCTGGGTAGAAAAAATGTAGGCCTTCTGGGTCGAAAAAGTGTAGGCCTTCTAGGTAGAAAAAGTGTAGGCCTTCTGAACCGTAGGCCAAGTGGGTCGTAGGCCAAGTTGGTTGTAATCTTCGCGAAGACCAACAGCACTCCCTTTGTTTACGAATCGGCGACGTTTCGTCTAGCGCCGATTCGTCTAAATATGCAACGTTCGACGTTTCGTCTAAATTTTGAAAAAATGTAAACCCTTATTTTTTGTACTTTTTGTAGTTAATGCAAGCATAGGAGAAAAAAATAAAAAAAATCTCACAATTCAGGCTTTATTCATCATAAATGAAATTTATTTACAAATGTACAAAAAATCTCACACTTTAGGCCTTTTCATCATACATGAAATCAACAAGCAATCCAGCAGTTCTTTAACAGGAATCCACATCTCTTCACCGCACTCCAGGGAGGCTAGAGCCTTGCAACTTCCGGGAAACATTTCTTTTTGTGGGATAAGTGACTAGTAGAACTCAAGAACAATTATTGTGTGCGAATCCACAGCTCTTCACCCCACTCAGGGGAGGCAAACGCCTGGTTACATTTCGGGGCACAATTCCTTTGGTCAGATAAGCTAGAAGTAGAACTCCAGTTAAGAGAACATTTATGTATTTAAAAATGTTAAAGAACAGTATTTTTATTTATATTTTTATATTTATATTTGTTCAGTTCAAATGTATCCACATAAATAAACACATATATATATATATATATATATATATATATATATATATATATATATATATATATATATATATATATATATATATATATATATATATATATATATATATATATATATATATATATATATATAGATATATATATATATATATATATATATATATATATATATATATATATATATATATATATATATATATATATATATAATGTATAAAATAATAATTTTGACAAAACGTCGCTAGACGGAACGTCGGGATACCTTTGCTTACATTCCGCGCAGATGTCAGCAAATAAAATATTGTTTACACACAGGCTAATAGCAAATAACTTAAAATGTTAGAGATTATGTAATAATGCCAAAACTGAAAAATAACAGAAATTCTATTTGTTTGTTTTTGTTTTTTTTTATATCGATCTATCTATCTTTATATGATGTCTATGCTTGTTGTAATTTTTATGCAGCTCTTTAAAAACGGAGAATGTCCAAAGAAAAAAAAACAGTACCTTCGAGTGTATTTGACTGCTGGCATTGTAATGTGTCCTTTAGATTTCATTCGACTGTCAATAGGAAATGAACTATCCGAATTGCAACAAAGTATCACGATTGCTATACTGTTACTCTTCTAATTTTACAACTTGTACTTGCTTGAATTAATTTGAATTATTTCTTTTTCAGGACAAATTAAAAAAAAAGGACTTTAATGAATGTTTTTTTTTGTCCTGTCCACAATAAGCCATAGGAGACCGTCATTCTAAATGCTTATGACGTCATTTGTACTTGATAATAGCTTTGAGCCTTATCTTGCAGACTTTGACCCCTATAATATTTACATGCTCGCTCGTGGCATATTGGGTGACGGAGTGAGTGACGAATTGGGTGACGGAGTGGGCGAAGAAGTGGAAGGCCAGGTGCCTTTCTTTTCTTATCCATGAACAAACACAAACACAAAGAAAACAAAACACAAACTCGCAAGAAATCTTTCTCTTGAGGCAACCAATCCAGTAAACTTTCTTTGCGACTTCACATCAGCGATGTGCAGACGACGCACCCGGCATCGCACCCGGTGTCGCGTCCGGCATCGCACCCGGCGACGCACCGGGCATCGCACCCGGCATCGCACCCGGCATCGCACCGGGCATCGCACCTGGCATCGAATCCAGCATCGCACCCGGCATCGCACCCAGCGTCGAGCTTTTATCCGACGTTTAACCAACGTTGCGTGAAAGGTTGTAAATGGAAGTCGAAACAAGAATCTCCCACCATGTAATAGGAAAAGCAACGTTGCATAAACGTCCGGAAAACTTTAATCTGGAAACGCCGTTAAGAGAGCCACATTTCTATTGTGGTCACCCTTGCGTCACAATACGCTCCGTTCTGGGTCATCTGGTCACATAAGACTTGTATAAATTCAATGTCCAAGAATATTTTTCAAAAGTAAGTGAAAAAATTCTCTCATATTTTACGCCCTGTTTATTTATTTATTTTTTGGTCTATTTTCAAAATGACCTGTCGTTGCTACCATTTCAGGTGGACGATATATCAAGGGGGTTGTTATTTGGTAGGGAGTCCGACGTCTATCCAACGTCTATTCAGGCTTTGGAGAGAGTTGCGGTGACCTGAAGCAACGTCCAAGCAACGTTGCTTACATAAAGTCGGTTCAACTTTATGTCAACGACGTTGGTGAGACGTTAATCTGCGGTTACGACCAATCACAATATACGTAGAGTTCAATTTGTGGTTTGGTCGGGTCTGTATCCCAGGCTCAAATCCATGTTGGATGTTTACTTGGTAAGCTTGTTCTCTAAAACATCTCGACATAACCATTTGAAATAAAAAAGGCCATCTTGGTGGTCATTTCTAATAAGAATAATAATAACAATAAGAAGAAGAAGAATAACAATAATAATAACGATAATAGTAATAATTATGAGACAAACTTGTCTAGCTTCCACCCATCGCACCCTTAATTCCTAATCCCCCCCCCCCCCGCCCATGACTCGGACCTGTGCAAGTGTCAAGATTGCAGAGTTGCACACCATGGTCTGGAAAGCTAGAGAGAGTTTGACAACGTTTCTTCCATAAAGCACTTTCAACTCAAACAATACAGGATCACATGTTTAACGTTCAGCGTAGTTGGGTGTCATCTTGTTACATTTTTTCGCGTTCGTTTAAATGATCTCGAGGCGATTACCTTAGCCGCGCAACATTTATGTTTGAGGTATTATTTGACTATTTATTTCGCGCTGCTTAAGTTAGCCATAATTTTTTTTGTAAAACTTCCTCTAATTGGTTGTTTGATGCCTTCGATTAAGATTTCTGAAATTCGGAACGAGAAAAATTTAATTATGGAGCGCGATAAATTTTATTCATGTCAATAAAAATTCTATAATTTATTTTGAGAATACTAAAAACCACGTGCAGAATTTAGTAGTGACTTGGATGACATAAAAAGTGTGGTTCGCGAAAGAATGAAATATTTTCTGGTATAATAATGTACACAAATACCACAGCGATACATAATACATGTTTGAGTGCGAGCGTTGCGAAATTTTTCCCACAAATAACGTGTGGGTGGAGTCGTTGGCTTGAAGTACAGCAAAAATGTTCATAATGATCAATTGTCAGCGCCGCACAGTGCTTAAACCGATTACAACCCACTTGGCCTAGGACCCACTTGGCCTACGGCCCAGAAGGCCTACACTTTTTCTACCCAGAAGGCCTACGATTTTTATACCCAGAAGGCCCACGATTTTTTATCGAGAAGGCATACACTTTTTCTACCCAGAAGGCCTACACTTTTTTACCCAGAAGCCCGCGGTATATTTTTCTCAACCAATATAAGTTTTGGGTTCCATTGAATTTCTTTTATTTTCTTTTATGTAATTAACTGGCATATCAATAAAAGTTGTTGATGTCAGTTAATTTCTTTTATTTTCTTTTATGCAATCAAATGACAAGTCAATCGCCCTTTCATTGCAGGATCACAAAACATGTTAATTGCAATTATATTACATTGTACGACTATAGCACACTCTAAATACAATGAACTGACATAAATTGTAGGCCTTCTGGGTCGTAGGCCAAGTGGGCCGTAGGCCAAGTGGGCAGTCACCCTTAAACCATTAAGCCGCCAGCGCTAAAGCGATCGTCATGCTGACGTAATGCGCAGTGTAACGGTCACCGATACGTCTGTGTTATGACGGCATAATTCATCCAAAAAACAAAAAATCAAAACCTATTTTCTCTCGAGATCATTAAAATGGTCTGGCGAAAATTTCTATTTTCGCCCAACATATACATTTTACACATATTATTTACTATTTATTCGCGCTCTTTTACTTTGTCGTGATTTTTCGCGCAATGTGATTAACCGTAAAACCTGTCTTTTAAGAACGTCTGTGAACATGCGCTTTACCACGAGTTTGAATGTTGGATATCACACTTTTTCGAATAGATTTTTTAAATTTTGGAACGCGAGTCAATTAATTACGGGGCGCATAAAATGAACACATGTCAAGGTAAGTTCTGTAATTTGTTTTCAGAATAATAAAAACCACGTGCAGTAAATAGTAGCGATCTGGAAAACAAGTGGTTCGAGAAAGAATTAATATTTTCTAGTCTATTAATTGTACTGAAATACCATAATGATAACAAAATAACTGCTGTATACGCGTGGGTGAGTGGTAAAGCTGGCGTCTGGACGAGCCACTGAAAATGACCAAATCTCCGAGGCCCTTCGCAGTGCGGAAGCGATAACGGAGGTGCATTTTCCGGATTCGCCGGGTCCTGACAAGGCAAAGTAACGCAAGGACGAACTCTCCGAGGCTTATTCTTGTGTGTGTTCTGTGTTCTGTGCTTCATGTGATAACGCCTCCGATGCTTGCGCACAGCAGCTTTATGTACAAGCTCATTTCGATGCCGCAGGTTATAATGTACCGAGGCGTGGTCTCGACAAGAATTGTGAAAGCCGCAGTATGAATTAAGCCACCAATGACATTGAAGCACTAAGCCACCAATGACATTGAAGCACTAAGCCACCAATGACACTGAAGCACAAGGCTGGAGCGTGCACGTCGCGACGGGTTTGTGCAAGCCGCGTCAATCGTAACGCGTACAGAACCGTTACGCACACAAGTTGAAATGCTGGCTATGCACAGGAGAGCTCAAAAGAAGAAACATTCCTAGAGTATGGTCTCACATTTGTTAATTGCCGCGTATCATTACCTGAAATAAACCCTTTGGATATTAAGATGAGAAAAAATAAAACGACAGCATATACTGTAAAATTAGGTTAGCTTCTACAGGTCAAAGTTTGGTGAAAAGTAGTTTACCCTTTAATTAAAAAAAATTAGTCTCTCCCATCCTATATTACGTTATAGGTACATAATCGTAGAGATATAAAAATAATATAAAATCTTATCTTTGAAATATCCAAAATTCTAAGTAATTTTAATATCTTGTTTGAATCTACAAAGCTTAATTTCAGTTTCAACTTTTGGGAACGTTCTAATTTAATAATTTTATATTAATTTACAATTTCACATGTGCTTAATAAATTATAATTATTTTTGGATTTGTTTGTTTAAGCCATAAGTATTAGAATTGGAGGTCATTGTGACTTTTTCAGGTCGTCATAATCGAGTGCGCATGGGATATTCTACACCTTGTACATTGTTAGATACTACAGTATTAAAAGTTAACTATGTTGACATAATCTTTACTGTGAAATAATGCCCCCGTACACGTTGATATAATCTTTACGGTGTAATCGTAATCCCCCGTACATGTTGATATATTCCTTACTGTGTAATCGTAATGCCCCCGTACATAGTCTTTAGAATGGCACCGCTCGACAAATAGCTTTTTACATTTGTACTTTTTGTCACAAGTTTTATTCCTCAATGTGTGTTGAGTGTGAGCAACAGACAAAAAATGTTTTATTCTCAAGTTTTGTAGAACATGAATAGGTTGTAAAAGCTAAACAAGTGGTTGCAAAACAAAAATTTAATTTAATGCATTAGTTTAATATTTAAAAAAAAAACTGGATACTTCAACCATAGATGAATCTGTGATGTATTTATGCCAAATGAAATTCAAATCAAATTTAATTTCTTGTTCTTGTAATTTAGATATTCAGTGCATTAATACAATGAATAATTAAAATAAAAAAAATATATCTACATATCGAGTGTCTATAGTTGGATACCTTACATTTTTAAAATTCATACAGTGAATTTTTAAAGCACCAAAACTTTAACTTAAGGCTTATAAAAAGATTTGAATTTTATGTTCAAGTTACCCGGCCCAGTAAACTTAGTGACGTTTGTAACACGTTAAAGAGACCTCGAATTCGACTTTGGATCAACGTCTGAGTTTGGTTTCATTATCGAAATGGACACATCATGTACCTGACGACTTTGGATGGGTGTTGGTCATCCGTTCTCTAATCACTGTTGTATATTTTGCAACTGGAAGTCGAAACAACGTCTATTTCCCGACTGTGTACAGACGACTATTTTGATGCCTTGAATTGCCATGGGCGCCATTCTGGTGAGCAATAATATGATTAATTTGTTATTTAGTAGTGACCACGACGCCTATAAAACGTCATTTCGTCGACCTTTATACGCATCAATTTTCCGAAAATTACAGCTAGATTTAATATTGTGATTTGGTCGGGTCGATGTGGCAGTCTCAAAGCAGCGTTGAAAAAACGCCAGATTGTATAATGCGTTGAAGGATTGTTGAGGGATTATCAAGGGATTGTTGGACAATGAAGTACAATAAAGTATGACATTGTTATGACTTCATATATCTGCCAGTACGTTAGTTTATAATATTCACTATTAAAGCGCAAAAAAGTTTATTATCATGGTTTTACTTTGTGTCTGTTTTATTTGTGAACATGTGTGAAATCTTATTGACAATAACCATGCTTTAAATTCAGGACGAATTAAAAAGAATCAATTTATAAATACATTTAACATTTTCATACATATTCGTAGATATTCATAGATGTTCTTAAAAGGCCTAATATGGTATTCGATGAATAATAAGCAACCTGGGATGGATATCACTATAACGAAGTCTTAATTGCAATTCATACTTGCAACTAGTCTTTACTTTATTTCCTTTGAACTTGTTTGTTGATAGGCGTCTTTTTCGAAAAGACAAAATACCAAATAGCAAAATGCGCTAAATGTTAACATGAATGTGTAAAACAAAGACTATGGGGGACTACGGCTAGCTCAGTTGGTTAGAAAGTTGATCTAGTGCTTTCAAGGTTCTTTTTTCCAATTCAAGTTGAGGCGGTGAGTATCACAGGTGGGGTACTCGATCATAACAGTATTCGAGATAAACATCCATCATTTGGCAATCACTTTTATGAAAAAAAAACAATGATTTCAAACCAAATTGTAATGCAAACTCACAAGAGAGATGGCAAACAGAATTGTAGGTCTTGAACATCCGATGGATAAATTTTTATATTCTGCAGGAGATTCATACAACTTTTTTTGTCAAAACATGTCCATAATTGGAAACTCCATCTTAAAATGTTAATAACAGTAATACGTGTGAGAAAGCATTATGAAAGAGAAATATTCTGTTGCTTAATGTCTATCTTTTGATATGTATTTCAATAGCTTTTTGAGTTTGACTGTATTCATAACGTTTAAATCAGTAACTTCACTATTTTCCATAGTGATATTTTTTTACTAAGCTGCACTCATTTTCAGACACCAATAAAAAGTGATATGTGGTTATACACAGGACGTGTAACTATCCGATGTTGAGAAAGCAACAAATTAAATAGGGATTTCGTAAGTATTATATAAACGTTTAATGTTATGTGCAAAATATCAACTGAAGATAGCAGTTTATGAATTCTTCGGGTACACATGGACACTGTTAACGGGGAAATATGGACACTGTTAACGGGGAAATATGGACACTGTTCACAAGTACATATGGACACTATGCACGGGTACATATGGACACTGTTCACTGGAATATATGGACACTGTTCACGAGTACATATGGACACTGTTAACAAGTACATATGGGCACTGTTAGTGGGTACATATGGACACTATTTACGGGTACATATGGATACTCTTAACGGGGAAATATGGACACTGTAAACGGGTACATATGGACACTGTTAACGGGGAAATATGGACACTGTTAACAGGTACGTATGGGCACTGTTAATGGGTACATATGGACACTGTTCACGGATACATATGGACACTGTTCACGGGTACATATGGGTAATAGTAATGAGTGTAAGATGCATAAGTACTGCTTTTATAATAATGAGTGTAGGATGGACTTAAGACCCTTTCATCATAATAGTGTAGGATGGACTTAGGACCGCTTTAAAACTAATAATGAGTGTAGCATGGAATCGGTATCGCCTTTCTAATAATAATGAGTATGGGAACCATTCACTACCGCTTTTATAATTGTAATACATGCATAATGGATTCAGTACCGCTTTCAGAATAATAATAAGAACAAGATCGAAGCTGCGCCTATTTATAATTGTAACAAATATAGATTGAACGAAGTACCTAGGATGGGCTAAGCACAGTTTTTTTAATGATAATAGGTTTAGGATCGGAGCAGTAACGCTTTTATAGTGATAATGAGTGTAGGATGGATTCATCAACGATTGTGTAACAATAGTAAGTGCAGAGTGGACTCAGAACCACTTTTTATAATGCAAATAGTGAATATAGGATGGACCCAGTACCGCTTTTATAATGATAAGGAGTGCAACATGACTAAGTGCTGTGTAGTTATGAGTGTAGGATGGATTCAGGACCACTTCCATAATGAAAGGAGTGCAATATGGTCTCATTAGCACCATTACAATAAAGATTAGTCTAGTATGCACGCAGTCCGCTTCTGGCAAAATAATGAGTGTAAGATGGACTCAGTACCGCTTTTCTGTATAATAGTAAATGTATGATTGACTAAGCACTGGTTTTATAATACTAATGAGTGTAGAATGGCCTCAGTGCCACATTTATATCAATACTGAGTGCAAGATGGACTTCGTCCCGTTCTTATAATGATATTGAGTGTAGGATTTATACAGTGCCGTACAGTTCGCTTATGAACTCAGTACCGCTTTTATAATAAAAATGAGTGTAGAGTGGACTCTGCACTGCCATTTTAATGATCATTCGTGTAGGACGGACTGATTTTTGTGAATCATTGTTGCAGAATAATTAAGAATTATAAGAATAATGAGTGTAAGATGGATTCAGTAACTATTTTATAATTACAATGAGAGTTGGATACAGTGAGGCCTATTTTACATCAATCATGACTTTAGAATGGGCTCACTACCGATTTTATAATAAGAGTAAATATGGCATTGACTCAGAACCACTTTTACAATAAGAATGACTGTAAGATGGACTATGTACTCCTTTTCTAATAATAATTAGTGTATAATGGACTCAGTAGCACTTTGATTATAATGTGTGTAGGCAGCACTCAACCTCGCTTTCATATAAATTGACAGTGTAGAACGAGCGCTTTTTTAATAATAGTAATAATAATAATAATTAATTATAATAATAATAAAAATAATAATAAATGTAGGATTGATTCAGCACCGCTTTTATAATAGCAATGAGTATAGAATGGACTCTTTTATGATAATAAAAGCGTCCATTTTATGCTAATAATGCATGTAAGATGGAGTCATCAGCGCTTTTATAACAATAATAAGAGTTAGATGAAATCATTACCGCTTTTATATTAATACCGAGTGCTTGATGGGCTTGGCACCGCTTTTTTTAATGATGATAAATGTAGAATTTATAATAATAATGAAAGTAGGACAGACGCAGTATCGTTTTTATAGTAATATTGAGTGCAAGATGCACTCAGTTAGGATTTTATAGTAATAATATGTGTGTGATGGACTCATAATTACTTTCATAATAACCCTGAGTGGAAGATGGGCCCAGTACAGATTTAATAATAATAATGAATCTAGGATGAACTGCACCGCTTTTATATTGATAATGAGTGTAGCATGCACCCAGTACCACTTTTATTATATTAATCATGAATGTAGGATGGGCTCGTTACCACTTTTGTAGCAAGTATAAGTGTTAAATGAACTCAATGCCATTTTTCACAATAATGAGCGTAATATGGACCGCTTTTATGATAATTATTAGTGTTGTAATACGACTCACCGATACAGAATCGACCGACTTCTGACTCATACACTAGTGAGTCGACTTTTGGCACAATATCTCATCCCTTTTCTCTTTGAATACATTACGCTGTCAATTTGTCATGTAAGGTTTAATATGGGTAATAAAATTAAGATTTGTCCTTAAATACGTTTATTAAACCAAAAACAAACCGAATAACTCACAGTATGGCAGCCTACAATTAGTAGCGCAGTTTAAAAAAGTAAAATGTTCTCCACAACAGCAGTTACATTAGCAAGAAATCTACCCTTAAGAACAAGTTTCTTTAATACTCGATTCCTAAATCTAGTACAATCACACAAGCATGCGCGTCGTGAGATCTAGACATCCAGTATAGTACTCTGTTGTAGCATTAACAAGAAAGGCCAAGAATTGGGCGTGCGGAAATTATTGTGTGTGTTTTTCTTTAAAGTCGACTTTTTATTTTTTGATGGGCCGACCGACCGACTTTTGAAAAATCGACCAACTAGTCGACCGTTTGGGTCGATTGTTACACTCATAATAATTATGAGTGCAAAATGGACTCAATATTTCTTTTATAATGCCAATAAGTCTAGTATGAACTCAGCACACCTTTTGAAAGAATGTAGGGTGGACTCAGTGCCGCTTTTGCAATAATAATAATGAATGTAGAATGGACTTTTATAATAAAAATATTAATAATAATAATAATAATAGTAATAATAATAATAATAGTAATAATAATAATAATAAGTGTAGAATGGATAGGGTACCGCTTTTACAATAATAATGAGCATAGGATTTGTTCAGTACAGCTTTTACAACAATAATTTAGTAAAGGATGGACTCAGCACCACTTTTGTAATAACAATGAGTGCAGGACAGATCCCGCATTGCTCTTATATCAGTAATGAGTGCAGGGTGGTCCCAGTACCGCTTTTATAATGCTAATGAATGTAAGATGGACTAGTTACTAATAATAATTAGTGTATAATGGAAGAAATATCGCTTTTATAACAGTAATGAGTGTAGGATGGGCTCCGCTTTTAAAGTCCGCGCCAGACCTATGCAAAATGTATTTTGCTAAGGTGCTTAGCAGCCTGTTAAATTTACGGTAATTATACCATTCTTGGCTATTTTAAGCAAAATAAAAAATAATACTCTTTGTTGGATGAATTTATCTTTCAATTGTAACAAAATGTGCAGGCGCATTAAAACATTTTTTAATCAATGTTCATTAAAAAACAAATGTTGGAACCGATGAAGAAAAGTTCACATAAGGCATAGAAGAGGCCACGATTAAAAACGTTCATTCGGAACACTGAACATAGGACGTTTTGAGGCGAAAGAACGACAGAATATATCGTGTTTCTGCTTTCAGTTTTAGGCAGAGATAGATACTGAACCAAGTTATTTTACAATTAACAAAATATGTAAAACATTAACACATAAATCAGTAGTGATTCACAAACGATTTATACTGAAAAAAAAAACTGTCAGAAAAAAGGTGTGTGCAGCATCTTCACACAATATGGGCCATTTACTCCCTTCCTGTTTTAGCAACGTTAAACTTTACATAACCTTATAATAAAGGGACGCTTTCAATTCTTGAGCTATTTAAATATATACCAAAGCAGATTTCCAGTCATAAATCCATAAAATAAGTGCTATTGAAATTTCAAATTTTAAAGCACTAAATGTAAACCAAACACAAAAATATTGAAATTATATTTAAATGCACATTTGAAGCACTTTAACAGCATACCCTAACTTCAATGTAGATTACAACAATATTTAATTAAGACGAGCTCATAAAGGTAATGTTAGATGCAAATGCTTAAAGAAGATCCTTCTTAATGCTCCATTACTGTATGATACTATCAACAGAAAAAAGGAAATAAATGATAAATTAAGGAAAAACTTTTAAGCAAAAATATCAATTTGCAGTAGTAGAAAAAATTGGTTGAGTGATGTAAATCGAAAAAAGGTAGTAGCTAGACTAAATTTCGATTCTAAATTTATTTAATGAGTTTAGTTCTCATCTTGAAACTGTCATTAAGTTGATCAAATCAAGTGCAGATTGTTCGGAAACCTTATTTTTTTGCATTTATTGTAGTTCTATTTTAAATGTATTTCAGCAAATTTTATAGCAATAACTAAAACAATGGTGCAAAAAAACTGTTGTAGATCACACCTAATGCTACAGGCTTAAAGCGATTTTTAGCTTTATTCATAACAGCTAGGCTATTGCTGATATTCATAACTTTATAAAGCTTATTAATGTGTTTTTGTTTCAACATTCTAGCTTAATTGCACGTAAAAAGGAACACCAATATATTCTGATTTCTTTGTATGCATTGCTTTTATTACAAAGGGTCATCAAATTTCTTTTTCAAACACTTCCCGATCACACGAAGTAGCCATTTAACTAATCTTTTTCAGTACTGACCAATTTCCATAACACGTTTATGTCCGTGCTACTCAAAGCTTGTATCATCGGCAATCAGCATAAAACGTTATCTAATGAACATATTGCGTGTATCGATAATGCACATTATGAACTGATTTCCAAACAGACCGATGTGGAACACCGAACAAATATTTCAAACAACTGCGATTTTCAATCTTTAACTTACACAACCTGTTTCTTCTCTCACAGATATCTTTTGATTCAGTCATTAGCTAAGCTACGATAGCAATTATACATAAAATATTCTATGGGAGAACACACCTGGGAATACAAGCCTTCAGTAAAACTCTGTGTGCCTTGGCTATTATTGGTCGTTTCGTTTGAGAATAGCACATTCTTTTAGCAATAACTTTGAGCTTTAATGTGTAATATGGCGGACAAAATCAATAAGTATTTATTAGTTGCTACCGCTAGTCGACATTCATATTCACAAATTGCTTCTAAATACTATATATGGCGGAATGACGCCACCACGGCAAGGAAGTATACTATATATGGGGAATGACGCCACCACGACAGGAAAGTATACTATATATGGGGAATAATGCCACCACGACAGGGAAGTATACTATATATGGGAAATGACGCCCACGACAGAGAAGTATACTATATATGGGGAATGACGCCACCACGACAAGAAAGTATACTATATATGGGAAATAATGCCACCACGACAGGGATGTATACTATATATGGGGAATGACGCCACCACGACAGGGATGTATGCTATATATGGGGAATGAAGCCACTACGACAATGAAGTATACTATATATGGGGAATGACATTACCACGACAAGGAAGTGTACTATCTATGGGGAATGACGCCACCACGACAGGGAAGTAGACTATATATGGGGAATGACGTCACCACGACAGGAAAATAAACTATATATGGAGAATGACGCCACCACGACAGGGAAGTATACTATATATGGGGAATGACGCCACCACGACAGGGAAGTATACTATGTATGGGGAATGACGCCACCACGACAGGGAAGTAAGGCTTAGTCCAAATGTATTCATCAAGTAAAATGTTCTATCGAGATTGATACCCTGTACAAAAGCGTTGTTTTACAGTGTCTTGAAAGAATATGGAACCACAATAAGCACATTCTAGCATTTGTTGTTGCTATGCTCGTAGAAGTACTAGCTGCATGTTATTTCATAGAAGTTTTCATTGTTAACCCAACAGAACCAAAGATATGACTAGAAATCTTTGTGTTTCTAAAATGAAACGTACCATGGTTCATTATTTTGTATTTTTCCTCTAGTAACTGTAGATTTCTTAATTTCACAAGGAAGGAGAATTTAGCATCAGAAAGATTATAACAAAAATCTAACAAACATATCCATAAAATGCAAAAGCTTTATACAAGGTAATAGGTCAATGTAGTACAAATTGTAAAATATTGGTTTTGCTTACAGCATTTAACACTTTTTAATACATCTATTATGAAGCATAACCACAGTTTATAATGTACAAACTAGCAGGAGAAAACGACACAAATACCAAGAAAAGTCTATATATATATATATGCAGAAATGGTAAATAAAGGAGCTATACATTACTTTACACATTACTTCCAATCACAAAGACTAACAGCGATGAGGATAGGCTCAAAACGAACTATGAATCTGACAACGTCTGAGGTTCACCTGAACGTTTAATGCAGCTGGAGCTGGAGCGGAAATCAATAAAGTGAGCATTTAATAGTTTAGTATGACTTCTAGCACAAACACGATTGAAAATGTGAAAAATTCTCAGAAAAACGATCATAATACAGGGTGGTATGTTCGAAAAAATCCATTTGGTGAGCAATTTGACAATGTTATATTAAACAATTGGTCAAAAATGTGTTGGGCGTTTATAACTAATTTTATAACGTGCATGGTTGAGTAGGTGGAGTGTAAGTCAAGCCTTTTTCACTACAACAATTTCTCTCAGGAATTGATTGGAAAGTTTATATTTGCTAGAACTCGCATGGTTTGTTTTTCTAACTGTGCACCATATTTTGATACTAAGACATCATCAAGAACACGACGGTCCCATTCTGTTTTGCATCTTTTCCCCATGCGGCACGTTGATCGATAATGATGCACTAATATATCGTCTGATTTCACAAAAACATGATCTGGTTTCGATTTCGTGCACCAGTGGCTCCAAAGATTAACACATTTTTGTGGGTTTATAAAAGACTTTGCAAATCCCGGGCTATTAGAATTAGATTCTACGGGTGTACGATAAGCCAGTCTGTTAAGAGGTAAATAGTTCGGAATTTCGGGTCTGTATGGTTTAAATTTGGTATAAAAGAAAGCGCTTTGGACAGAAATTGCTGTAGGTGGGGATCTTTCCTGCCTGGACTTCAGAAAGGATTTTAAAAAATCTTGATACGTGTTAAATGAGGTTGGTACAACAACTTCATCTCTGTCGATATGTAGGATTGTTTGATACTTATTCCTATTCATGTAAAGGCAGTCATTTGTTGCAGTCATTTGCACAATTTCTGTAGTATTAAACTCACTTCCAGAATTTGCAGGATTGTGTGGCAATGGTAGATGAATCAACGTCAAAACATTTTTCTGTTCATAATATTTCAAAACCTTCGTGTAAAATTTAAATGGTCCATTGTCATCCAACGTAGTATTGTACATAGTTACATGCGATGCACCAAATAATAACAGTGCCTCCATCCACTGAATTAAGAAAGGCGCGTTCGAATCGGTGACTTTTCCGTATTGCGCCGCTAAGCAGACGCCGATGCTCATGCTTTCTGAAGTTGTATGATTCGGTTTTTGCATTGCTCTTTCAACCTCTATGTGGCTACTGGTCAAATTATTCTCACCCATAGATATGGAAATATATTGAGGTATTCTCTGGTAAACCCCATTCAAAGGACAGATTATCATGTATTGAGAATAATATTCCCCATCTACGTAACGCTTTGTTATTTCAATACTTTCCAGTCTTGCCTGTATTGAATAATTTACATTGAAGCTATCATACCAGATATTACAGAATGGTTGAGTGTGTAAATTTCCTTTAGATACAGTAAACAATCGAATATTTGGTCGTTTAATATTTCTGTCATCGTAGTATGCTTTGTAGAAAAATATCGTCTCATTCCTTTCAGAAGATATAATTGTGATATTTTGCCATTTGCTGTTTTCCGTTCTCTGTGGTTCATTGCGTCTTATCCCAATACGCCAAGCATTATGTGCCTTGAGTTGAGGTCTCGTAGGAAGGACTATAGATAAATTCCAAATATTCAAGAATGCCAGAAGGTTTATAACAGCAATAAGAGATCCCAGGAAAAATGCCCTATATAAAGACAAACATAAAATATATAATAAGATTACTGAATTTCTTCTCGAAGCATTGATGCGATACTCTGTGGCAATGTTTAAGTGATCATTTAAGCATGGTGGTTGTCTTGGGTTTTGAGACAGTAAGTCAAAGTTACTGTTGTTATTATTGCGGGTTTGGTTGAGTTGCAAGGTGCAGCTTTAATGTTTGGAAATCTTTCTACAAGTTCGGATAATTGTTTGTTGATAGCCCTTTTTAGAATTCTTCATAAAAATATGTACAATGCCAGACGACTGTACTACCGAGTAGCAAAGATTACACAATATAGATCAATGTCTATGCAACGTATTTCATACAACAGTGAATAGCTGATGGATAAGCAGCATCCGAACCAGACATTCCGGAAGCACCATACTGTTTATTTGGATTCATCGATTATTATGACATCATAAGCATCAACGTGACTTTATATCGCAATGGAGGAGGGTAGTCAACTGCTTGAGAGGGGGTAGTTAACTGCTCGAGCATTTAATTTTGTTTTTAATTAATTTTTAATTATGTGTTTTTGAAAGCTAAGGGCCAAAATAGCAAAATAAACAATGTTCAGGGTTATTGTGACCAGCAAAGCTCTACTTAATCAAGCAATAAAAGGTTGTCGAATTGCCAAACCATGGAACAAAACATTTTAAAACTGGTTTGTAGAAATTTTTGAAAGCCTACATTTGTCTGATGGATGTCTGACGGATCTTCAAAATCGCAGCAAAACGTATTTAAAATTAAAAGCAATCAAACTGCAAACTGAATTCCTGATATTTTTTAAAACCGATATGAAGTCACTTCAAGAAAAATCGCCAAAAATCATTTCAATCATCCCCAAACGAGCATTCTTGTAAAATTTTTAACATGCGAGGAGGATATCCCCTTGACAGATATCCTTACAACAATCTGTGATCTTCAAGTTGTATTTGCTGAAAAATAAGTAAATTTGAGCACATAATGCATACATTAGTCCCCATTTGCCTCTAATATATTCCCACTATCATAAACAAAACAGCAATTTCAGATAGCGCACATGACGATCTTTAGTCACCAGATATTAGGGTAAGTTAGGGCTCCTTAACGACAGACTCATTACGTTAAACTACATTCTCATGTGGCCTAGTCGATATAGAAATGGTCTGCAAAGTTACTGCCTGCAAAGTACACTAACCGAATAAATACTACACTTCTCCATTGGACCATTAGAATTAGGTTTAGGGATTCCATGTACTACAAAATATGAAGGGACTTTTCGTTAAGTCTACCGGACCCAAGGAAATTTTAACCCAGAAAAGAAAAGTTAAATGTACAGTTTTTGACTGAAATACAAAGATAAGTTAAATGTACAGTAAAACGCGGTTAAATTTGTCCGATTTACCAAGATGTCCTGATTATTAGGTCTATGTTGGAAGGGTTTGATTTGTTTAGTAACATGAGCCATTTTTGGTAATCCATTCAAACTCTCCCTTCCTTCCCACCGTATTCTGGCCCACAATTGTTTACAGGTGGTATTTCAGCCAAGCACAGACTGCAAATAGCTTATCAACTGTATTAGTGAAAGCCGATCAGTTGCAATCATCTTGGATTACAAATAGTGAATTGTTCCAATATCTCGACATTAAGGATAAAGGGGCACCACACCACTCAGTTATCTGACCGGGCCTTTGACAACATGATGTTTCCTTTTTGTCACCATTTTTAAATTAAGGTATTCAGTTAGTGTTTGTTGCGATCCATTCTTGATGACATATTTCAGACATGCAAACAGCAATGAAAGACTGCACGATTGTCTTGTCCTATTTCGACTTGTTATTCAGACAGTAAAACTTACAATTGGGACTGTAATATTGTGTCCGATGTTCGGAATTGGGAGGTGTTCGATTTATCTTGTTCTACTGAAACCAATGAGAAATTAAAAGAAACTGAAGAATTTTTCCCAATTACACAGTTGTCCACATTATACAAGTTTGTTTGGAGGTAAAGGTTATAGTACATGCAAAATGAAAATATTATCAGTGAAAAGCACACATTTGACTACACGTTTGTTGGCTTTGTATTTGGGACAGAGTATCTGTAATTTACAAATAAGTAGGGGATATTGCTTAGGAACCAATTTTTCACACTGTCACACACACAACAGAACAGAACTGCATTGCTTGCACAGATAATAATAAATATCTAACTAACACGTCCTTAGAATACAAGTTCTGTAAGCTAAATAAAACTTTCATGGGTGAGAGTGGTGAATTATTATTTCCCATGGAATGTTAAAAAAGTTTTCGTATATCTGTGGTAAACATTACTAAACAGAAAAGTAGAAATTAGCAGGAAAAAGGTTAAAAGTCAGTCATAAATATGAAGCGGAGAAGAAGCTAGACATATTTCTATGGCAATTTGCAGATGAAGGAGCCAGACATTTCTACAGGTCGTAAACATAACCTCCAGAGGTACATTATTTACTCTCATCCGTTTTTAAAGGATTAATCAAAAACTGAGTATTAATTATGAATTTTATCAATTATGTAGATTATGTGAATCGCTCAAGCAGACTGAGTGAGGATCAAACCTATATAGCAATAACGATTTATCATGAACTCACCATAAAGTTTATTGAAAATTTTCTATTTTCCAATATATTTGCATTTTATTTTTCTTAGCACTATATTGGGAGGTTAAGATGTCAGAATTACCAAGTAAGCAACGGGTCCCAGTCTGTTCTGAATCTGTCCCACATGCGGCATTTAATCAAAGCGACATTTATAAGACTATCACTAGCACTAGGTTTTTAAACTGGTCAATCAAGAGTCAGACTAGGGACTGAAAAACTTTGTCTGGATTACCAACGTGATTTTATTTGTACGTAAGTCATTGTCTGAAATGTAAGCAATTTGCAACAACCTACACACTAACCCAACAACCTCCACACCAACCTTAATGTATCCTCTTTCTCCAATCACTCAATTCTGCGCCAAGTTGTCAAGATTCTCCGACTCGTACGTTTTAAGCATTCCAGCAGCTCATCCTCATCCATCGTACCATCGTTTGTCCCAATTGCACTGGTTATTCACACATTACAACTTCATCCTCGTCCATCGCGCCATTGTTTGCTCCAATTGCACGGGTTATTCACATATTAAAACCACGAATTTAGTCTTAAAATTTTCCACCTTTCGGGATTTAAACTTTACTTCTATGCAAAGTACAGTCACTTTATAGACTTTTTATTTGTTAAATTCCTTGTTGGGAAACTTATCTCTCTGAGAACTGTCAGGGTTTTATTTTCTAAGTGAGCACCATATTTTGAGATCAAAGTGTCATCGAGAACGTGACGGTCCCATTCTGTTTTGCATCTTATTCCCATGCGGCATGTCGATCGATAATGATGTACTAATATATCATCCGACTTGACAAAAACATGATCTGGTTTTGATTTCGTACACCAGTGGCTCCAAAGATTAACACATTTTTGTGGGTTTATGAAAGACTTTGCAAATCCCGGACTACTGGAATGCGATTCTACGGGTGTACGATAAGCCAGTCTGTTAAGAGGTAAATAGTTCGGAATTTCGGGTCTGTATGGTTTAAATTTGGTATAAAAGAAAGCGCTTTGGACAGAAATTGCTGTAGGTGGGGATCTTTCCTGCCTGGACTTCAGAAAGGAGTCCAAAAAATCTTGATATGTGTTAAATGAGGTTGGCACAACAACTTCATCTCTATCGATATGTAGTATGGTTTGATACTTATTTCTATTCGTGTAAAGGCAGTCATTTGTTGCGATCATTCGGACAATTTCTGAAGCATTAAATTCACTTCCGGACCTAACAGGGTTATATGGCAATGGTAGGTGAATGAACGTCAAGACATTTTTTTGTTCATAATATTTTAAAACCTTTGTGTAAAATTTAAATGGCCCGATGTCAACGAACGTAGCATTGTACATAGTTACATGCGATGCACCAAATAATAATAGTAACTCCATCCACTGTATTAAGTACGGCGCGTCAGAATCTTTTACTTTTCCGTACTGAGCCGCTGAGCAAACGCCGATGGTCTCGCCACTTGAAGCAGTGCGATTCGAATGCGTTACTGGTCTTTCGACTTGTAATTTAGTACTTGTCAAATTGTTCTTACCCATAGATATTGAAAGATACTTGGGTACGCTTTGGTGAATGGGATTCAAAGAGCAGGTTACCATGTACTGCGAATAATGTTCCCAATCTACGTCATACTTTGACATTTGAATGCTTTCTAGTCTTGCCTGTACTGAGTAATTCACATGGAAGCTATCATACCAGACATTACAGAAAGGTTGGGTGTATAAATATCCTTTAGATACAGTAAATAGTCGTACTTTCGGTTTCTTAATGTCTCTGTCATCGAAGTATGCTTTGTACAAAAATATCGTCTCATTCCTTTCAGAAGATATTATCGTGATATTTTGCCATGTGATAGTTTTGGTTCTCTGTGGTTCATTGATTTTTATTCCAATGCGCCAAGTATTGTGTGCTTTGGGCAGATACAGCATAGATGAATTCCAAACATTCAAGAACACCAGGATGTTCATGATAACAATAAGCCATCCCAGGATGGTTTTCCTATATAAGAAGAAGCATAAAAATTTACCTTTATTGGCATAATTGTATGCAAATAATATTTAAATCTGGAGTGCTAATTTTAGAGTACTGTATCAAAATAACGCCCCTTTGTGAGAAACTTTCCTTCCTTTTCAATAAAATTAGCTTTTCATATGAATAGACCACGTGCCACAAAATGACCCCTTTCTCTACGTTTTAGGATGGTGACACATACTTTTTATCACAGTTTTGTTCCTCTAAAATTGAAAATATGTTTTCCTCTTTCATTAATGTCTATAAAGTTGTGCCTTCGCAGTTGTTTAGAAGATGTGAGGGTGACTTTCATTATGCTTATTCAGGATCCTATCCTCTTCTCAACTCTCAGAACTTTTTAATTAGTACTGTACAGAAATTGTACTGTAGTCAAGCTTATACCCCCTGATAATATCAATGTTTCTCTTTTCATATTTATTTAGAAGTAATTAACCAACTGGGAGAAAAGTAAAGAAGATTGGTGTCTTTTCCCACGTAAATCTACTAGCCTGACATCAGAACTTTTCAAAAAATCTAACATTCAAATTCTTCTAAAGATTGAAAAGATCTTTTAACCTCATTTTAGAATTTCTCTTATCGGTGATCTCTCTAACTTACTGTCTTACTAGGATAGTGTTGAACTTGCCGCTTATTATTAATTTACAGCCTCTGAGTTCATTTTATAGATCACAGATTCTATTTAAGAAATCAGCTTATTCATTTTGGGAATATCTAAAATATATAAAATATCTAATAGGTAGTATTTACTGGGACGTCTGGAAGGATAAAGGACCATTCATGTGAATAAAAACAGGAGGTATGAGACTTTAAGTCGTCGCACTTAGCCCTCCTACTTGTGCCAGGCAAAAAAGAAAACAAAACAGGTCTTTAAAAAAACGGAAATACTCTTATTTCCGACTTGAATGGTTTTTTGTAATTTTTATTTGAAGAGTACCTGTTTACTGATATCTCGTGAAACACGTCCCTTTGTTATCAGCATTATTAAGACATCTGCAAGTTTGACAAATTAAGCTGAATTCCAGATGGTCATAGTGTAGTTTAATATGTACAAGATATAATAATTAAAATAATCCCAACTTAAAAATGCAAAGATGTAATTTTTCTTTTACGTTCTACTTTTAAATCACTCTCTATCATTTCCAAGCCTAATGTCTCTCTTTGCACTTGAGGCTGACATCTTGTCCAAACTATAGCAATGGTCACGTGGTCGAGTTTTCTAAAGCAAGTGCAACGTCTAAGTAAAAGCACATTCTTCAGTGAAACACAATTCGAACAAAAGAAAACACTAAAACACGAAGCCTTAGCAAAAATGAATGAAGCAAGCAATGGGTATGCTTCATACCGGTATGTTAGAAGCGGTAGCAAAAATTATTGGTGCAAACAATTGGTGTGCTCCATACAGGTATGTCACAGTTCTTAGCAAAAATGAATGATAGTAAGCAATTTGTGTGCTTCATACCAGCATGTCACAAGCCTTAGCAAAAGTGATGATATCAAGCATTAGTATGCTTCATGCAGGCATGTCACAAGCCATAGCAATGAATGATGGCAAGCAATTGGTATGCTTCATACAGGCATGTCACAAGACTTAGCAAAAGTGAATGATGGCAAGCAATTGGCATGTTCAGAACTGTGTCGATTTTTTGTCCTCTTCAGTAATGTCATCAAGATATGGGCTCAGTAAGACACAACGCACCATAGGTAAATACGGCAGAGCAAGATCGAAATATCCGAAGATGCACTCCCTGATCACTTCAGATCTGCAGTGGCATCGGTGTTAGCGACACTAGACAGAAATAAGATCAGTATCAGTATCAAATCGGTACTAAACCGGTTTCTTGAGCATGAACTAATGCGTCGGACCAGCTTTAAATCAAAAGCAACGATGTCTTCGACGAGATTGACAGAAGAACGAGTGGAGAAATAGATGAGCATTACCTTAGTGGAGTCGCGTAGTGTTCAGTGGTTTCTGCTCTTTCAAGGCTACAGAGTTGACAGATTTGGTGCACGGAGTACTATGGTGTGAGTGGCTATCTGATATGGGTGTAAATAATTTCTACTAGTCATCCACGGCAACTAGACCGCAAGACGTTATGCAGGAACTAAATCATAACATACAACGGTTTTAACGCATGACAACACTACGTATCATGTGGCTTAAATTCGCACAAATCTGCAGCGCTCTAATCAGATCCAGAGCTCCATTTTCACCTGATCCAGATCCAGAGCTCCATTGAGCCTCTGTGTTATGTTCGATCGTAGAGTTCGAGACAGTACACCATAAAACTATGTTCAGCTGAACCACGCAGATTACTGAATGACATCCATCCATCCATCCATCCATAAATCCATTCATTGTGTCTTGTTAATACATTCACCATATCTGCCAGAGGACACACA
The DNA here is from genome assembly GCA_949752745.1 of Protula sp. h YS-2021. Lineage (NCBI taxonomy): Eukaryota > Metazoa > Annelida > Polychaeta > Sabellida > Serpulidae > Protula > Protula sp. h YS-2021. Next base: position 6,702,027 of record OX457029.1, read on the forward strand.
AGAAAACAAGACCGTAGCGACAATTACACTTGGGGGCCACAAAAAATACTGTTCTGAGCTCTTAAATTTCAAAACTGAGCATGAACTAGGAGATCAAGGTCACTGAGGCACGTTCTGCAGATTAGCCCATTCGCTCAAAATCGCTCTATCTCTAACCGTTTCCAAGATAATGGTCAACTTCCGGTTTTTGAAGTTGACCATGACGGAGGTCAACGTCATCGAGGTACCTCTTGCATTACGCCTTTTAGGCCCAAAGGGTCGAAAATAAGCTCAAAATCTCTAACCGTTTCCGAGATAATGGTCAACTTCCGGTTGTTGATCTTTACTATGACAGAGGAGGTCAAGATCACCGTGGCACCTCTTATATATCGTCTTTCAGGCCCAAAAGATTAAAAGTAAACTCAAAATTGCTCTAACCGTTTTTGAGATAATAGTCATTGTAAAAAATTGCGGATTTCATGTCTCCTTATTCTCGATCAGGGAACCGAATTTCGTCTTTCTATGTGAAATAACGTACATTATGAGCATTTTGCGAAATGCAATATATATATATATATATATATATATATATATATATATATATATATATATATATATGTTACCGTGTTGGGTAAATTCGCGTAATGCCTAAAATCTTTTGCCGTTTCACGAAATAACCTAGAAATCAGGTAGCTTTGCTACCATACCTGGTCCCTTGGCTGCACAATCATATCGTTTGCCTACCTTATAATGGGTGTGAATGGCAAAATTTCAATGTCCATTGTTGCATATTAAATGTTAATGAATTTTTATAAAAACTGAGCTGCCCAACTACACATCCCACATTATGTCTCTGCCAAATTTAGTTGCTCCAGCCCTAGCCGCCTCAGATTTTGGCTGAAAAAGGAAACATACGGAAACACCTTACCGAGTCATACGAAAGCAATAAACTGGGGGACTGAAAATCCCCAAGTGTAATAAAACAAGGTTCAACGTTCCATCAGGGTGTTAAATTATTGTTGTTGTAAGCTTTGTACTTTGGACTGGCAAGTACCTATTTACACTCTGGGATTTTAAATCCCCCGTTTATTGCCTACGTACAATTCAGTAAAGTGTTTTCGTATGTTTTCTTTTTTACTGAGACGGCTAGAACTAGGACGACCACATTTGTCAGAGACATGGTATGGCATGTCTAGTTGGTCCAGCTCCATTATTTTAGAAATTCATTAACATTTAATATGTAAAATGGCCATTGAAATTTTTGGCATTGACGCCCTGTACAAGACAGGCAAACGCTTTGGTTTCGTAGTTAAGGGACCTGGTATGGTATCAGCATAGGCGTATTGATTGCCCAGCTCTCCGCATATATATAATGCAAAACCTGTCTAGGACAGCGAGCGTTTCTCTCCTTAATAGACAGGTGTCCCTAATGGACAGGTTGGACATTTTAACAAGAAAAATGACTTGACTTATCGGGTACGGCCCGGAGGAAAAGTCCAGTCTCATCCATGTTGTAAACGTTTTTCGATTCATAACCATCAATCACCGTTTTAACTTTTTCCTTCCAGTAACGGTGTTCACATCAGCACCTTCACCAGAAACAACGAATGGCATATAGAAACTTTCAAACCATCCATTCGAAACCTTGAAATCGGTCATGCCTAATTCCATGGAAAAGCAAGCAGTCCCGATACTGGCACACTGCTACTGCGAACCCTCATGAACCACAAATAAACCAGTGAATTCAATTCCCCACTTTTCATTTAATTTCAATTTCATTTCATTTTCATTTCAATTCTTTTCATTTGTACAAAAGAAATGCCCTTTTCATTTGTCTAAAAGACCATATGTAAGGGGTACCTCGGTGACCTTGACCATTTCAATCATGGTTAATGTCAAAAAACGAAAGTTCCAAAAATCACCATTTGGCGCATATTTTCGACCGTTTGGGCCTAAAAGGGAAGGTGAAAGGGAAGAGGTACCCTGGTAAAGTTCACCTCCTCGTTCGGGTAAAATGAGGATTTTAAGAGTTCAGAATCGTATTTTTTGTGGCCTTCAACTGTGATTTTCGCTACTAGGTAGCAAAAACAGTCTAGTTGCTGTTGTGTTCGTTGCAGCGTAACTATAGTTAGCCCATTTCTATATTTAATCCACTTTGGTTTGTACATTGTAGCTGCTACTTGTTTTTATAAGAAAAGTCGCAACAAATTATAAGTACAAAAGACCTCAAGATAAAAAAATTCAAGAGTTTAATCTACATTAAGACTAAGACAAGCGGTTTTCATATCATTGTTAATATAAGAAAAACACCACAAGTGCCTCAACAAATCTGGTCTCCGACCTCGTAAACAGAGGTCTGTTATTCACTTCATTATTCATATTGCAATATCTCTTGTTCTTATTTTTCGAAGCCCTTCTGAAAAAATATGAACAAAATGGCGTCATTGTGACGTGGAACTTAAAGCGCAGATAACGTTCCTTGCAAAAGAAGAGTCTAATGACGTATTATGCGCCAAATCTGTAGAATTAACCGTTTTCAAGACGTTTTCGACCATTTTAAACCCGTTTTAGAGACGTTTTGCGACGCTGTGTTATGCACCGCCACTTGATCGCCTGAATTCAGATCAAAGTATATACTCATATAAATATTGCAGATGTCATTTTCCATTTTTTTTTAAATTTTTTGCAACCGAAAATGTGGATGTTGCTCCTCTTATGGTTCTCGGGGTTACTCTGCCTGGGTGACTTTAGGTTAACTTTGGCCTGAAAATTAAGTTAAAAGTTCTGATGAACATACCCATTATGTTAATCTGTACAGGAGGTGGAGTCAGAAAACATGATCACAGTCTCAAACGATTTCCGAGCTCACATTAATTTTTTCGTCGTGAACAGAGATAATCGTTTTTTATCTTATCTTCCCCCATGGTCAAGGTCAAGGTTCATGGTTAAGGTCATGGTCTTACCATTTTCGAGATAAATCGATTTCCTTAACAAGATTGTACGGGGACATTGTGACCAGCCAGGGTCTAGTATATTAGCTATAAATAGGCTTGTATGGTCGCCCAAAAGTGGTAGCCATATTACAAAAACCGGTTATTGAAAATTCGCACAAATTTTTAAAAGAATACGTCCAAAATTATGGCAGAAGAAGCATTTGGAAAATTGGCTACTTAAATTTTTTAATGTTCTCCATTTAGCGATAGTCAAACAAGTAATTTTTCAAGAGAGGATCGTCTAGTAAACATTCAAGCATGAAAATTGCAAAATTTGAAGGAAAAAAATGCTTTGGAAATTGGCTACCAAAAAATTAATCATGCCCCCTATTTGGCAAATGTTTGGGGTGGGTCGCCACAAAACTTCAAGACAGACAAATCCAGTAAACAAAATTTCAAGGTAATCTTGTCACAATTGTAGTACAAGAAGCATATTGATAATTGCTATTTTTTAAATGAAATCCCCCTTCCTATTTCGCCATTTTTTTTTAGCAAATTGACAAAAAAAAATAACTTTCATGCAAAATTTGAAGGCCATTTTGAAAATTGCTTACCAACAAATTATAAGTGCCCCCAGTTTAGCTAATTTTTGGCGGATTGACACAGAAAGTAAACTTTAAAGAATAAATCATTTAGAGAACAATCGCTCAAAACAGGAAAGAAATCCTTTCTGAATTGTAGGAGAATAAGCATTTTCAAACTAGTCACTTAATTTATTTTGAAAGCAACAAATTTTCAAGAGACGACAGCTCAGTGAACACACATGCATAATTTGAAGTAGGCAATTTCATCAAAATCGTAGAAGAAAAAACTTTTGGAAATTTTTAAATGCACCTCCCCCCCCCCCCCCCCGAGTTTTTAGCGAATAACCAGAAAAGTAACTTTTCAAAAGAGGATTGCCTGTTGAACATTTATGCAAATTTTGAAGGCAATACGATCAAAGTTGCTCCCTGTTTCGCCAACTCGTGGCAGACCGCCCAAAAAGTAACTTTTCAAGAGAGGAGGGGCTAGTGAACATTTCTTCATACTTTGAAGGCAATCCGACCAAAGTGGTGCAAGAAAAAAGCTCTTTGGAAAATTGGCTACGAAAAAAATTTAATGACTGCCATTAAGCCAATTTGGGTAAAACAAGAAAACAAAGTAAATATTCAAGAGAAAACTGTTTAGGGAATAATTTCAAGTGTGCATCATCCCCCCCCCCCCCCCAACGTGGATCAAGATTTCTTTCTCTGGCCCATGTCGTCTGACAAAGTGAGCAAATATTTGTGAAAAATATGATAAAGGAAGGAAAAGGATAAAAAGAATTCTATATGAAATATGCAATTTCAGTTTGAAAATTAATAGTTTGACTTTGTGACTAAGATTAGAAACAAACATGTTATACTTTCATTAAATACATTGCCATGCAAAATACAAAGTTGAATAAATAGATAAATGTTAAAACACTACTGTTACGATGCAGAAAAGCAATTCTACACACTTCATACAAGCTTGAAATGATTCCAGACGCAATACACAGACACACATTCATTCGATTCTAAACATAAAGCGTTACCTTTTCGTGTTCAACATTGCCGATATAACTCCTTGTGTTTAAAATTAATGAAAATTTCCAAGATAATTTCTTACTCAAACTTCTCCAGTGTTTAGCTTCACTTTGATCAAATTGTCAATCAACTTTTAGGAACTATTTGTGTAATGCACTGCTACTATGAATCATTTGATTATGATAACCAAAGGTTTAATTGCACAAAAGATGCGTGAATAACGCTTCTGAGAGAGGGGTTGAATTGGGTGCCGTTCGGGTGCTTTGGAAAACTAGCAGTTCTTTTCACATTATTATTTGCTATGTCCTTTTGCTTCTATGGATTTGTTTAATAGATTCAAGGTCTAAACAATATTTTTATAACTGATTCAGAAAGCACAATGTATTAAAACTAGTATAATAATAATTACACTGGCATAGAAGTAACCGCAGGACTCGGAACATGCGCCGTTGCCTGCCCCATAATTTATACTATTAAAACTGTTGCAATCATGTAAAAAGTAGCAGGGAGAAAGATAACCATAACTAGACAAATTCTACTAGAGAGCTATTCCACTATATATATTGTATTTATGGCCAGTCGGACAAGACGAAAGGCAATGTATGAAATTGTATACGATTGAAATTCAGGTGTTCTTTTAACTATATAGTTAATTTCGTGAGTTCTATTGTTACTTAGAGGCAAAATGTTTTCATAGTAGCAGTGCAGTAAATTGAACCCACAGACAGGAGATAGGCATTCCTCAAAGCGACAGTGCAATACACTAAACCCACGGACAGGAGAGAGGCACTCTGTCTTAAAAGTCCTAGGGATGCTTTTTTGCTATGAAATTAAAATAGTTAAATATACAACGTAATCAGCTTTTCGATAATTCTGACGTTTAAAATAGAATAAGAATGTATCACTAAACTAGACCGAATTCCACTAGATACTGGAATGACCCACTTTCAAAAATCACGAAAGAAAATATATGTTTTATAGGATGACCGCGAAGGTTAAAGTGACGGGGATTTGTCTTATAAAACTTCCTTCAGGCCCAAAGGCCTAACCGTTTTCAAGATAATCATTAACTTTTTTCACGTAGACCATGACCGCGGAGATCAAGGTCTTATACAAAATCCTTTAGGTCGAAAGGGTCGAAAATGAGCTGAAAACCGATATATTCCACTTGAAATGAATTGATTAACCTTGATGAGGGGTTTACAGTCTGTTTTTCCCTTGAAATCACTTTTCCCTCAAATTAAGGTTGTGCAATTCGACACCTGATTTTACGACTTGGATAACTGGGTGCCTTTGAATGAAGTGAGTGGATCGTCACGTTAATACAATATACGAAACATCATGGACTATTGCAGTGTCCCCATTCTTACTTCGTAGACGAATCTATCTAGTTGCCACCCACAATCAGCAATCTTCGGCTTTAGACTAGATTTTCTATTCTGAAAATATATTGAGATGGTGCGACAATAAATAGATTCAAAATGTCTATGTACCGGTGTTTAAATGCCGGTGTTAAATGTATTTATGCAGTGAACTTTAAGAACAGTACGTTGAAAGCCCATCGCACAGTACCAGTGTCGGACATTTCTCGAGCGTAATTATAATCCCCCTAACTCAAAGTTTATGACAAAAAATATTTAAAAAATCGAATTAATAGCTGACATATATTGCCTGTTAGAAATTAATATCCCTCTTTTAGAGAACGGTATAGAGAATGCGTCTGTGTTGTTTCGAAACAAAAACACAACTTAGCACACACTGCGATTGTTCAATATAATATTTGCTACCTGATTTGGCCTGTTTTTTGTAACTGACATATTTAAAGGAATTTCCACGAACTCATTATTTTATGCACTTTACTTCTGAAAAGCTTTGAATAAGTCTCTTTACTTTAAAATCGGGTTTCTCTTTAAATATTTAGTAATCGTGCCACCAGGCTGCAGTTCTAACAATCCCTTTTTTTCCCACATTTCACCTGCCTGTCAGCCAGAGCTATGGGACTATGAAGGCACTACTTCCTCTTGTGCAGATAAAGAGTCCCTTGTAGCATGTTTGTCATGTCTTTCAGCAGATGCAATGTTTTTTTGGGAAGTGAGCTGAAAACTTTGATTCTTTGCTGTTACTGTTTTGATAACACCTAATTTGTCATATATATGAGTTTTAGATAAATGTGATTCGACAGAAGCTGATTTAAACACCTGTAATGTTGTGGCCTAAAACGTCAAAACGGAACGATGACATCTAAACAGTCCCTAGAAATGTGTGCCGTTTATTCTCCACTAAGACCCGCAGGAGCATCAAAACCAGTTCAACGGAGATTGGATTAAGTCGTTTCAGTCTGCTGCTGTGTCCTGACTTCAAGTTCATGTTCAGCAATCTGGGTTTGCACTTTCGGCCAGTTTGGCTTAGCTTTTACACTGATACAGGGCAGTACTTTGGTCTTCAGTTGCCGGTCCTATTTGTACTTGTTTGGGCGAAGTGAAATGCTTTGGAGCGTTAGCGTTTCCTGTTACCTGTTTTTGGAGTAAAATCCCCTTTTCGAACTGTTATCGAACGGTTTTCGGACCATCTATGGCAACTCGTTCTGTGAATACCATAGCCCACGGTGGGATAACTATGGGCTACCCTATTCCCTTCCCTTTCTCTTCCATTAATCCGGAAGTAGGAAGTGACGGAAAATCATTCTTAAAACTCCTCTCTTGAGTGCCAAAAAACGGATCGAATCTGAAGAATCCAAGGCATGTGTACTCATTTATTGCTGAGGAGAGCTGAACAATGAATGTACCATCTGATCATTCTAATATCAATGTTCAGGTACCTGACGCAAATCATCAGACAGTGCAACTGGTCAATAAGGCCATACAGGTAGATCTTGTGGTCAACCTAGCAAAGTGAGACTTAGCATCGGAATGAGACGTAACCTCCTTGGAAGAGAAATGACTGAACATCTGCCAGTTAAATTCAGTCTATCCTGCGGAGTCTTTTTTTTTTCATTCCCTGGGGCAAGAACAAAGGGGGTGCGAGATCTAACGTCCCTTTGGGACCGCACCCTTCCTGTATATTTAACATGCGTCCTTTTTTTAAGTGCATGTTTTCAACATTTACGTGCAAGAGAAAATGTGAGTGGATCACTGGCTCCGTTTGTTTAGCATGAGTCTAGAAAACGGTTTGTTGATTTTTTTGCCTGTTTTCAACAGCTACGTTAAACTATAGTAGCTAGTCAGTTAATTTCTTGCTGGTAAAACACTTCTTTGTAGTTTACTTTGGGTGCGGGACGTGTCTTCAGTTTTAGCTCTTGTGACCCTGTTCTGCGACTTGGAGGAAAAATGCTGCTCCCCCACCACCCCCCCCCCCCCCGCACCACCCAACCCCATCCATCTCATTCTGGCAAACTGCTGAGAACAGAAAATGACCCGTGTAATTGCTGCGGAAATACCAGTCAGCACTTCAGATCTAGCCGCATTTCCGAATTTCCGAATCCTTTGTTGTGGCTAACACTTCGATCCTGTACTGGCTGAAACGCGCTTTTCATTCTATTCTATTGTTGACACAGCCTTGGTTAGCCGAAGACCTTTCTGCAGAACAGCGGTCATCTTTCCGAGGACAACACCATGCCATCATTGCTGTCTGCCTTGTGGTAGGGCAACCTTGTCCTACCTTGCCCTTGGTCAGACGAGGACCTTTCTGTAGAACTCCCGCCATCTTTCCGAGGACAACACCATGCCTTCATTGCTATCTCCCTTGTGGTAGGGCAACCTTGCAATTTGATTAAAACGGGCTCCGGGGACGCGTTTCTCTCACACAAAACGCACTTGCTGTCGTCTGACGTCAGTTTTACGTTTACCGGTTATGCCAGTCGCATTAACCCTTTCCTCACTTCATGCCAGGAACTTCGGAACTTCGGAACTTCTTGTCTCACTGTTCCTTCTGCTGCCACAGTAGCAGATTTTATTCTTCTGATTCTTCCTGTTTCTTGCTCGTATTTCTTCGCCCACCATTGTTTCTGTGACACCTGTGCTGGTGCCGGCCTGCCCGAGTCTGCTTGTTCTCTCTGGCTCAACTTACTCAAGAAACTGAAGCCGCTCTCCACCTCTTGTATATTCTCTTAGACCACAATCTGCTGCCTTGGATATCTGCAGCATTCTCCAACTACTGCCTTGGATATCCGCAGCATTCTCCAACTACTGCCTTGGATATCCACAGCATTCTCTAACTACTGCCTTGGATATCCGCAGCATTCTCTAACTACTGCCTTAGATATCCACAGCATTCTCCAACTACTGCCTTGGATATCCGCAGCATTCTCTAACTACTGCCTTGGATATCCACAGCATTCTCCAACTACTGCCTTGGATATCCACAGCATTCTCTAACTACTGCCTTGGATATCCACAGCATTCTCCAACTACTGCCTTGGAAATCCGCAGCATTCTCCAACTGCTGCCTTGGATATCCACAGCATTCTGCTACTGCTACCTGGGATATCCACACTTGCTTTTCCCACCCTGGAGTATTAACTGGCCTCTCATTTTAACCACTTTGAACTCTTCAAAAAAAAAAAAATAGATGCTACCGGAAGTTGCAGACAGCTTGCTCCACTGTACAGACCAAGAGAAGAGAAACTTACTGGCCACTAACCCAACATTATTGTAGCTTACGTGCTTTTAATTTTGCAGGATATAAATTAATAATTTCTTGAGCTCAATTTTTTTCTTGTTATTGAGATCAACAATTCTATATTACATCTCCAAAATTTAATTGGCCATTCGTGAAATTTTATTTAAATGTGTGCCTCCCTTAAGATTTCTTAAATCTGTAGAATTGATGTTTTAATCTCAAAAGTAATTTTACTATTTAATATACAATTAATTTTTATATCAAAATAGTATTAAATGTTAAAAGGGCATTCGATAAACACTTTGAATTAAGTGCGCAATAGCTAGATAGAAAAAATGTTCAGCCACTATATTGTGGAACTTTTATGCAGTCGTTTTAAAATTTACTGCATAGTCGCATCAAGCATTTCAGCTGACTTACTTTAATTTTTTTATCGCACCATTTTAATGTTTTTTTTTTTTAGAACAGTAATTGATATGGAAACTCGAAGATTTAGGGCCATAATTTAACAGGTTCTTCTTACAGACTCTCCTTAGACACACAACGCTTTTATCACATTACTTCTGCTACAAAATAAATATAAAAAAATTTCGTCAAATTGTTGACATTGAACACAATGAACTTAGCACTGTCTCGTTGCATGTTAAAATTCTAAGATCGCAGGATTTCGAGACCATTATTTATTTTCAGTGCGGTATCTCGTTCATATAAGACTTAATTGCTTTATTTTTCATAATTATTTTATGAATTCTATATAAATAACTACTAATTTAATAATAGTTCAAAAATCTTTACCATAACAATACTGAATTCGTTTTAACATTGATCTCGTGTTCTTTAATATGCTAATTTGGTACTACTTGAGAATTCAAAATCCAAGCAGCGACATCGGTAGCAGTCACATATTATTTTTTATGCCATGCTTTACCCAGTAGAGATTGCTATGTTAGATCAGTTTTGGATAGACGTCGCAACGACGTAGGATTAGCGTCGTGTTTGTGGAAACAACGTCAACCTTCCGACGCGGGACAGACGTCCATTAACCGATGTCTAATCAATGCTACGTGGAGGTTGCAACTGGAAGTAGAAATAATGTCTATCTCCCGACGCTGTATAGATGTCGAAAAAGCGACACTGTATGGACGTCAGGACACCGTTGGGTCCTCCTGTCACGCGGGATATGTGTTCAGATTTTTCAAAAGAAAGGAGAAACTGGAAATTTCATGAGCTAGGTTGTGAGTCCGACGTCTATACAACATCGATTTTACGACGTCTATTCATCGTTGCAACAAAGACTTTGACTAGACATAGAAGAAATTATTATTATTATTATTATCATTATGATTATTATTATTTTTATTTTTATTATTATTATTATTATTATTATTATTATTATTATTATTATTATTATTATTATTATTATTGATGTTGATGATGATGATGATGATGATGATGATGATGATGATGATGATGATGATGATGACGATAATAATAATAATAATAATAATAATGATGATGATGATGATGATGATGATGATGATGATGATGATGATGCTGTTGTTGTTGTTGTTGTTGATGATGATGATGATGATGATGATGATGATGATGATGATGATGATGATGATGATGATGATGATGATGATGATGATGATGATGATGATGATGATGATGATGATGATGATGATGTGTTCTTCATTTTGACACTCATTTATCGATGAAAACAGGTGGTTGTTGACCTCGAACAATGTAGTGAGTCACTGGCTTTTCGGTTGGTGTCTGGAACAAACTCCCTCCCCCCACCCCGGAACAACCCCCCCCCCCCCTCAGGAATACCCCCCCCCCCCTTTTTTTTCGGCTAACCCCTCAAGTACCACCAAATGACTTGCTGCACTGTTCTTCTCTAAAAACTTTATCTGTACGAATTCACTAAGTTATTGCGAGTGAAAAACTTCAAGTGTACTAAAGAGACCGGGTCGTTGAGAATCGCTTCAGTGAACCACGCATGCGCCTTTTTTAAAAGTTGCCCTTTTTTTTTTTTTTTTTTTTTTTTTTTTTTTTTTTTTTTTTAGTTTTTATGGCTGTGGGGTTTCTGTTACCAATGGTATTTCTGCATCAGTCTGCACCCAGAAAAAAGGGGTGACACTTGATATGACATGTGTTAGTTACCATGCGTGCCAATTTCGTTTAAAAGGGGGGGGGGGGTAATTTTCATTCAGAACTCCAGGTTTCCCTAAAAGGGGAGTTATTTCGGAATTTCACTCCGCGTCCGGGTAAAAAGGGGTATTATGTCAAAATACTCCGCGTTTAGGAGCCGTTTTAAAAAGTACCTGTTGGTACGTGTGTCGCCCACACCGGATCAAGGACACGCATAGCAACCTGCTGGTACGTGACTGCTGACCTTCCTCCCTGGATCAAGGACGCGCATGGCAACCTGCTGGTACGTGACTGCTGACCCCCCCCCCCCCTCCCCGGGTCAAGGACACGCATGGCCACCTGATGGTGCGCGAGTGCCTGCCCCCTACCAAAACAGTATACGTATATTATACGTATTTAATATCTAAAATGCATGGGCAAAATGGGCACCTTTTCTCGGACGCATAATAAACGTATAACGTATAAAAATATCCGCATTTCTAGAACCAATATTATACGTATAAAATGCGTGGGGAAAAAGATGCCCATACTGAACCCGTATATTATACGTGTATTTTCCCACATATAATATGCGCATATCAACGTTTATTACACATATAAAATACGCGGGAAAATATATGCCCATTTTCAATGCGCATATTATACGCATTTTTTCCTACGCATATTATACGCGTATCTAGGGACGCAAAATATATCATGCATATATTTTGCATGGTAAAAAAGATGCCCAGATTGTAACGCATATTAAACGCATTTTCACTCACGTATATAAGACGCATATTTAAGAACGTTTATTACACGCATTTTCGTCCATGCATATTATGGGTGTAATATGTGACACATATTAAGCATATATTTTACGTGGGATTTCCCATATGGGTATTCCCATGTAAAATACACGTATATAATGCGTGAAAATTTCACGTAGAAAATGCATGGGAAAATATACGCATATTATACGTAGTATGGAAATGTGGGCCTGTTATCGCAGACCGGAAACAGCCGCTATTGAGAGATAATATATTTAAATTTTGCTAAATGCTGCATATTTTGGTGGAGTGCTACCGTTTTTCTAAGTATAATAGAAAGTTAGACATGGGAATACCAATTTCACTAAAATTTCTACGCTGAAAATTGTTTTAAGGAGTACTTTATAACTGCACCATAGTGATTAAGGTTCATGTGCATATATAATACATGTGGGACTGCTATCTGGGTCATTACATCGGTGGGCAAACTCTGAAATGCATATAAAATAAGTTAAAAAATACGTGAAATCCGTCTAATACCCGTGGGAAAAAACACGTGTAAGAGGCGTTTAATAAATCGGTGGGAATTACGTGTAAAATGCGTAAAAAATTTTACTCGGGAAAATATGCGTATTTTATGCGCATTATCGATATGCAAAATGGCCAAAATACACGTATATTACACCTAACTTTCCCATTTTGCCCACGTATTTTACACGTATAACATCCGCTAAAATTTTGTCGGGCCACCCCCCCCTCACCCCCCCCCCCCCCGCGGAATCATGGACAGGCATAGTAACCTGTTGGTACGTGAGCGCCCCCCCCCCCCCCGCCTTCACGCCGCACCGCCTTCCGTAATATGAATATTTATACAATAACCGATGTCACTATGAACTGGAACGGTACACACAATTACGTCGTTTAAATTCGTAAAAGGGGTCTATGACTAAATGTATGACAAAAAATTTTTTTAAATCAAAATGGCGATTTTTATTTACGTACAAATAAAGACCAGAGTGAAAAGTACGGAGAGGTGAGAATATTGCAGCTTGTAATCATTTACACTTGAAACTGTTTACCACGAATTCCGAAAGTTTTTTTAAACTTGGGACTTCGTTCCCAAGGAGTTATTTCTTTACCAAGAATTCCAAGTTGTCTCTTTTTCCTGTTTTTTTTTTCCACTGCTGACCTATGACGACTTCATTCATGGGTAATTTAAAGCTATATATCGCGAAGGTGGTTGCACTACAGACTCCGAGTAAAATGAGACTAGTTTTCGAAAGGTTAACACCTATTAATTGATGGCATATTATTAGGCTTTGACGCCATCATGAGGTCATATTTTCAAACTTCATTTGATACAGGAATTTTTACATTTCTTCTTTCTGCTTTTTTTCTTTCGGAGACGAAGACCAAGACTTCGTGTGTTCATCTTTCCTTGGTCATCACCCCTCCTCTCTCTCTCTCTCTCTCTCTCTCTCTCTCTCTCTCTCTCTCTCTCTCTCTCTCTCTCTCTCCCCTCCTTCCCCTCTCTCTTTCTCTCTCTCTCCCTCCTCTCTCCCCCCTCTCTCTCTCT